>JAQIXX010002164.1:0-26559 GCA_034700605.1 Willowsia nigromaculata
AAATAAAATGCTGCTATGTTAATTCATTTTATGCGTTCTAAAATTACATAGATTGGCAGTAAGGTAGTGTCCATGTTCATGCTCCAAGTTGACAAAGCAGACGGATAATAAGAGAGCATGCTCTTTATGTGTTTCGTCTGCACCAGTTGAAGAAATGTTATGAGGTGACATTATTGATAGACGGAAAACATATATATTTTAGAAGATTATATATAAAAAATAATGCATTTGCAATGTATGTATTAAATGGCACTGTTATGAATTGTAATGTAGATGTAATATGTAATAACTAAACGTGAATATATATATGTGCACATTATGTATGGTTGTTTACAAACGAAAGATATAGCGAAAGCAACTAGGTACCAAATAAGTGGATAAATTTGCACTCTTCACTACAAATATACTGAAATAAAGTGTATACACTCAACACAAGGAAATCAAATATAATTAATATAAGGCTTTTTTTCAGGATTGTTTGTATGGCTCTAAGATTTTTGTTGTGATGTATATCTTCAGCAAATTTAGGCTTAAGTGTCCGCAGGCATTCAAAAATGTCATTTGCTGCACGGTAATATTTTAATTTCTTTATTACCGTTAAATGTTAAAATGCTTCATTGTTCATGTAAAAAGTAAGTATTACAAGGAAATAAACGGAATAATCAAATTTTTTCCTAAGAGTGTTCAAATGCTCCAGCTGGTTTTTAATAGCTGCAAAAGAACTTCAGCATTTCGCAAACTTTGGTTTGGTTATCATGCTTTAAAAATTTAGTAGTAAAAAATCATGACATGAGGACAAAATTGGTAACTGAGTTGAGCGATGACTTAATTATGAAATCGAAATCCATCTCTCTATATATAATAATCTCTATAATAAAACTAAATTAAATTGTTGTTTAGTTTGAAATAACAAGATCTGAAACAAGGTTTGTATTCTTTAGGCTCATATATTCAGACGAAATGAAAGTTATTTGTTACATGTTGTTAACTTTAGATTGGTTTGTTTCTTTATAAAGTTTTTTATATATAATGACACATGATACAAACGTATTATAACTAAAATCATAATCACATTGAGCATAAACAAGTCACAATTGAATAAATGTATAATTGTTGATTTATATGAATATGTGAAGGTTGGTTAAGAATGACGATTTTCTGGATAACATAATAGGTGATTGTTTTCATCAGCATTTTAATGTCAGTGCACATATCTCATAGGTGTAGTCTCATCCGTTTGCAATTAATATTTATATTCTATTGTCTGCATGCGTTTTTAGTGATATGAGGAAATGGACTTCATCACAGCATCTGAATGAAACGTGGTCATTTATCACGTCAAGTGTGTGGTATAAAGTGTTGTGCGGGACACTGCTTCTTTCAATACATTCAAACTAAAAATTTCTACTGAAAATGAATACGTCCAGAATCGTAAATGTGTTATGCATGATTCTGGCAATAGTGTTCGTCATGATGGTAAATAAACGAAAGTTAATTGAACAAAAGTTATGTATATTTTATGCTACTTTTAGGTTTGTTGATGCAAACCTAGTTCAAAAGTTAAAACATAATGTTTGCTTTGTTTAGGATGGACCAGTTTGTGCGCAAAAAAAGAGCCCGAAGGAAAAACAAAAACAGCCCGCTCAGAGGAGTGAAAGTCAGAAACTTAACGATGAGAGAGATCAATGGAAAGACCGCTAACTATGGGTCACACGGATGCAGTGTTCTTTGCATAGATTTTGGAACAATTATTACAGAACCATGTTTAAAAAAATTATTTATGGCAATTGACATTGGTATGAGGATAAATCATGTAATAAACTTTTCCAATGAGTGACACAGGATTCATTTAAAATGGTTGTAAGTCTGCATTCGACCAAAAAGCGACAAATCATTTACTTTTTATCCTACTGCTATGGCCATTGAAGTACATTTTCCAAATGCATTTTCACCTTTCAAGTTGACAATGTTAGGATCACGAAACCCGCCCTTACTCTAACAATGTCAACTTGACAGCCGTACGTGATACACGTTAGAGAAAAATACTAATTCTGTTGTAAGTTTGTCCTTCCATCCAATAACAGTTAGGACTATAAGCCTGTTTGAAGCAAATCCTATGTAAATTTCTATAAATGCTTGGGAAATAAATAATGTTAGCGTTTACCAATACAATGCATTCCAAATTTTGGTGCATACTTGAAAATGTCCAAAGGAGGAGATTTGTGTTCACAGTTAACTCATCCAAGCGGTTGTCAATGAAGCAGTTTTTAGTCATCTCTTTTTACGGGTTTCCTTATGAATTTGGCATGAAAAGCAAAATATCATAATTTTAGGATGTCATATTATTTTATTAGGAACATATTATGATACAAGATTTTATTAATAATTATTGATTTTTCCATCCGGAAACTGCATTTTATGTGCGGCAGAAGAACTTAAAATATTTTATTGTACTATAGAACAACAAAACTGAATAGTGACATCACAAAGATATCTTTCATATCTAATTAAATTAAAATTACTTTTTCCTCTCTCAGCTTTTATCATAAAGATAAATTTGCAATACTTTGTAATTTTTGTACATGAAATTGCAAGTAGGGAGCCAAAACCTGAATATGGAGACGATTCCTTGCTGATATCACACGTATTGCATTTCCCTTTTTGTCAAGGAGAGGGGCCCCAAGACTTTTTCACAATTCATCGGTATTCCTTGAAGTAGTAATTATTATTGGGAAATCTATGATGGCGTTTGCTAGGCTATAAAATTCTTGGTAATGTTGTTCGTAACTTGTGAGTTTTCCAAAGTTATTCTCTGAGAAGAAATGGTATGCCCTCAACTCTAACAAAACAATTTATTTTTATGATTGAGTGTTTCTAACAAAAATTATATTATTATAATTTTAATTGTGATGAGGAAGCCTAACTATTTATATTTCTATACCCTATATCAGCTAAAAGCACCCACTAATATTTTAATCCAATGGGATATTTAAGATAAGAGTTAAATTTGTAAACTACTAAACTGAAATTAAAACAATAATTTTAAAAAAATCATTAAAAATTTGTACAATTTCATAGACATAGGAAAATACAATGCTTTGTTCATTATTGAGAGGATACATTGAGGTACAAAATACCAGTTTTTTCAACTATTTGCAAAAATATCTCCCAAGTCTCAACTTGAATTCGTGAACGCCAACTAAGTACTCCAAATTAGTGAAAACCTTTAAATTAACTCACAAAATGAAACATACCGTAGTTGCAAAAATGTATTTGCTTCGCAGTCTTCAAGTCTAAATATTTAGTAATGATGATACCTTTCTACTTCTTTGAGAATGATTCCATTTTTTCATATCAATTTCTGCATCAGACATATCCGACCCAAGTTTGATGCACTCAAGGAAGTCCTCTGCTTTCTTTGAAAACGACTCTAGAGATCTGTGTCGAGCCAAACACATTACAATTGAGTAGAATTTGTATGTTTAGATATATTCTATATATATTTTTTGATTAGTTTTATTCAAATATTTTAAAGCATTTCAACTTTTAAGTTCCCAATGCTTAGCTTACGAATCCCGTTTACAACTTTGGACTCATAATCAAATTCTAAGGGCCCGACAGCATCTATTTCGCTTTCCGTGTTGGTCACGGAAAACAATCTACTAAAATCTTTCAGAATTTCAAGGAAATACTATGAACTCGTGCTTTCATTGTCAACTAAATATGTGCTTATTGAATGTTCTGAAATTCCATATTTGAAACAACAATCACTGAGTAATTAAGTGCACCAAAATTAGTTTTGCATAACAGTATATTCAAAGTCTATCACATTGACTAACCATGAAGTAAAAAAGATAACCATGACTTCAATTTACAAAAGACCAGAGAAGATGTTGTATTGTTTCTAGAAAAATATTCAATCTTATTAATAATGAAACTAGTGAATGCATATAAAGTTATTTGATGCATGAAAACCAATCAAAAATGTTGCGACACAATAGTAGCTCGAAGATAAGCTCCAACCCAAGTTTCTTGGACCCTAATTAAATGACGGTTTGGATGATTAAAAATTAATTTCGCGAGACACAACACACATTAGATGTATTTTGAACTGTAGGAACGACCGGTTTCGATTTATTTTGTTTCATCATCAGGTTCTGTTAATTTTGAATTCATAGAATAAAATTAATTACTTCAGTTTTATATATACAATGGAAATATTAAGATTAGAATTAGTTCTATAAAGTAAAATGACACGATTACAACTCTCACCCTTTCTATATACATGTAGTTTAGTCTGTTATTTCACTTATGGACATAAAGACATCTATTTTACTGCAACAATCACAGAATAATCACACTTATGATCAGCTATCAATGAAATTTCCACATTGTGTTTAGATACCTTATAATTAGTTATTTCACAATAAATATTTTATGCTTACCATTTATAGTAGTTATTTACTCAATAAAATATTCCGTAAATTAAAAAAACTGCTACATATTTTATGTTTAAAGAGAAGCTTACTCAGTTCTGTCAACGGATAATATTGGTTGTAAACAAAAGACTGAATTGATTCAAGTCATATCCCACTACTCTGTTGTCTTTGTCGCTGTTTCTTTTTCTCAATGACAGAAATTATGCTTCTTGTTTGTGACGGGATTGTGAATGCAACATTTACATTTAGGTCTAGCGCAAGTTTTTTAAGCCTCTCACTTCCACAAATATTAAGTGCATGCTTAATACTATTGTGTATGGTTGCTTTCAATTTAGGTAGTGTATAATATGGTATAACTATAAATACTTTGTCATTATTGCTTATATTATATTCATTATGGTTTATAACTATTTGTGGATTATGTAGCTGTAAATGTGCTCTGTGGAAACTAGAAGATGGTATTATGAGGTTTTGACGATGTAGCTGGAGAAGTTTACATTTTGTATCTTCTAACAATGAAGATGGATAGCCTCGACTTTTGAATTTGTTAAACATTAAGTCTAATTTTAATCTTCTATCCTCCAATTCTGTACAAGTTCGTATAACCCTAAGACCACAAGAATATGGAAGTGACTTTTTCATGTGTGTTGGATGATTAGATTGAAAATGAAGGTATTCATGTTTTGACATTGGCTTGGAGAAAAGCGATGTACTAATTTTATTCCCTGTTCCTATTTTAATATTTAGGTCTAGAAAGTTGACTTCAGTCTCTGAAGTTTCTAGAGTAAATTTGAAAAATGTATGCTTAAATGCTTGACTCAACCAATCATTTATATTCCCATTTATATCTGTGATGTCCACAATAAGTAGGATATCACTCTAAGCACTCTTTTAGCTTACGGGTTGCCACCAAGTTGTTTCGTATTTGGGTGTTTCATTCTACATTTTCTGCACTGGAGTACGCCATGCAAACCAACTTTATTTGGGACCTTCCTACTTCCTCAGTGCTATCCACAGAATGAGAACTGTATATCAAACGTGTCCATATCTTGGCAAATATCAGCTAAACTTATTGTGTTTATCGTTAACTCTGTCATATACTATATTTTACTAAGTGTGGTGCCGCTTTCTCTTTGTAGTATCTTAATTCTTTGCTCACTTAGCTTTAAAAATTATATTCTTTATTTTGAGGAAATTAGTGGGTCTTTAAATACCGATACGCGTGTAATTACATTATTGTATAGAAGACTACAGTTGTTGTGTGATTTTATGAATCGAATTCAAAAGTGGGGCCTTACAGGCAACATAGTTGTTTGTTCGATAATTGCACAGAGTGTTGTTTGTGTTGCTGCTGTAAAACTTGATGCAGATGTAGGCAGTGGAATCAAGTTCTTCGTTTTGGTGTCAATGTTTCTTTGCTCATTCACTTTTCATTTTGTTTTTGTCGCTACATTGGCTGATGTATATTGTACGTGTCAGAGAGTGTTAGACAATCTTACGCATTCTGCTAAAATAGATGCTCGAGATAAAACGAGAAGGGATAGGGCAATATATTTGCAGAAGTTTTATTTTTCATGCAGGAGCATCAGGAGTGGTTTCGGTTCATTTAATTATTTTGATAAGCTTACCCCGTTGAAATGTTTGGACTTTGCTGATGAATTAGCAATTAACATGATGTTGCTCTCCTAGTTAAACATACTGTACCATGCTGTATGTTGTACTCTGTACTCTTGTATGGACAATCTGCCTACCTATAGTTTATTTGGAAAACCGTTGTTTTCCTGAACATCAAAGATTTCATAAGCATTCAAATTACTGCGACAGGGACCAGCTTTTAATCATGGAACCTACAAAAAACCAATTAATAATATAAAACAAGGGAGTGCAAAATAAAATATACTTGATGTTATCAAAACATAACCCATTTGAGATCACTCTTTGTAAATAAGTGAATATTTGGTTGAATTAAATAGAGTAAATATGTTGCAACGTGACAAAACTAGGACCAAATCAAGAAAGATGTTATGCTTCAAGATATATCATAATTACTATTTAATTAGCTGTATTTACTTTAAGGTCATATTTATATTTCAGACTCTCTTTTGTATAATCTATTTGCTTTAATTTTCCACGTGTTTTGAAAAATAAATTGATTAAATACGTTAAATACTTGATATACCTTTGGCAGGATTTCTTCAAATGTGATGTCTATCCACGATCTTTATGTCATGCTATCCAATGTCTACACAGCCATTTTCTCTTCTAATGGTTTGTCTTCGTAATCATTATTTCACAATTATTTGCAAACAAGTTTAGCACTTTTTGATAAATTTTAAATCATATGATATTTGATTAAGGCGTCATGCATAATCTGTATGTTCTCGTACAAAAGATTTATGACCCCAGACCCGAGAGGGTATATAGTAGACCGATTCGGCTGAAAGTTAGTACAATTTTATGTAGCGCAATAGCAGCACTATATATCAAATTCCAATGAAATTATTCAGTGCTTACGGGAGATATTTTGTTGATAGACGGAAAGACAGACAAACTTGAGGAAGTTAATATTTGCTTTCGCATTCTCAAACGGCTCAATATTTCCCAGGTAATATGCCTGGGTGTATATACATAGTATAACACGAAAGGGGTCTTTTCATGTTTCGATTGTATTTAAATAAAACTATTTGCGCTGGGAAAACCTTTGTGTTAAACTATTACATGTACATTGAAGTTTGGCCGTTTGGCTTATGTAAATATTTGACCATGGCAAACCAAATGAATTTTGTAACTTTTAGAATAAACAGGCTATTCGGTTTGATTCATATCTTAAATTTTAAAAAGTTAAGCAAATTCATTTTGTGTTGTACACTCTTCCAGCAAAAAAATTTATGAGCAAGTTAATAAAAGCACAAAGCGTTACAACATAGATTGAAAAGATAATGCGACAAATTTTTAATTATCAACATCAACCACACAGAAACCGTTTATTTAAAATTTTAGTAAAAGCTCGCCAATAAAGCAATTTGATTTTTTCCTGAAAATTTATTTATCGATTTCTTCCATTACGATATATTTCTGATCATATTCAATAAATATCGGTTTTACTAATCTCATGTCAATCAGAATTTTCATTTTAATTTATTTTCAGCTAAGAAATAGTGCTTACAATAATATAGGAGGCATGTTATTTGCAGTTAGGTTATTGTATTACAAACTACGGTATCACGAAGAAACGAAAAAATAGATAAGACAAATCCTGAGGAAGGCCAATAAAATCGAAATATCAAGTTTATTTTGGTTTTGGTTTTGGGTTATTGATATTGGTATTTGTTTTAGTTGTGAAATGCCGTTCTGTACTTTTTTAGATGAAATATATTATTAGGGAGGTTAAAATTGAAATCTTTTGCTTGGTGGCCTAGGGGTTGCATTAAAAATTTTAGGAAACACAAATTTGGACTGAAGATTTGGGTGCCATTGCATTAAAGAAGAAGTAAAACATTTGAATCAAACTCAAATATCAGCAAAACTATTACTCACTCATTTAATACTTGTTTTTCTTCATATTATCTGGTAGACAAATTACAATAATATGGAAGATGTTGTTCAGATATAACTGTTAAATTTTAGCTGCATTACATAATTCAAATAACTGCTTAGATTCAGCTTAAAATATTTGTATGTTGTAATAACAAAAACTATCTGTTTTGCCGCTATAGCCTAGCAGTTCAAGGATAGTATCACAAAAAGTCGCTAAGATCTAATAAAATTTTAACAACATTTACTATTATCTCAAACATTTCTAGAGTTGTATCAGCATTTTGTAAAAACATGAATTTATTCCTCTAGATAATGGAATATCTCCTGTTATCGTCAGTAAGTTATGGTTTCAATTTTGTTGAGACACTAATCCATTGATATTACAAACATTGTTTTGACATAAACTGAAATAAGCTAATGAAAGAGATAATAAAATAACATTTCAACTAAGTTCTCATACTAAGGCTGATCAGGGCAGAGAAAAGTAACTGAGGAGAATAATCTCTAATGTGTTTGAGCAATAACATTTACTCAAGTGAGCGAATCATGTAAAGCGGAGGCCCAGCAAGAAGAATTAGGTGCATAACAACCCATTTTGTTACAATATTTCTATTGCTTTCATGAATTTAATATTTCGTTTTGAATTTTCCATATTGGAATGTAAGTAAACCTGCTTATTAGATTTTACCTAACCTTATAGATAATTAATATCCAATTTCAACCTCTCATTCAACCGAAAATGAGAATGTTAAAACCCACAAAAATAAAGTATACATGCAAACTTGTTGCAATCTTTGAGATATCGATGATTAAACGGTGTTTTCTTTTACGAAACAGGATTTGAATTTAGTTTGAATTATAAGTTCACGCTAACATATACTACTGGCATAACGTTAACCAGAACTTGGTAACCAGCAAGAAAATATACACGCGTAAAATAGTGCAGAATATTTGTATGGCTCTTAACCTAGAGTATAGTACTCTTTCTAAATAGACAATCTTGTGTCGAGTTTTTTAGTTAAAATCCATAATTTATCTGTTCTAAATATTAAGGGTTTTTCATTACGCCGGTCTTGATTACAAAGATGATTTTACTAAACAACTTAAAATTTTTGAAACTTACTAGAGCTTTAGCTGCGTATTCAATGGGAGGTATATTAAAATGGGATCATGCATCATGCCAAATGTACATTTGTGTAAAACCTAAAAACGCAATCAAAATCATTAATATAAATCGTTTTTTAGTCCTCATCTTTACATCTACAATATTTATTCAGTTTTTGGTATTGAAATCAGTTGAAAAATATAAACTTGATTGTGGTTTCTCCACGGACGCATTTATGAATCAATTATTTATTCTTTTGTGCCTGTCAATTTTGGTAGGTTTCACAATGACTGTGCTAAATATTACTAAAAAACATGCAGTTGAAATTTCAATGTATGTCAATGGACACATACAGTTATCACACTATTTTACGAAATATTCTGAAGCACCAATGAAATTATCAGGACGGGAGTTTACTAGTGTCCTTTTATCTTATGGATTGCCACCAAGTTGTCTAATATTTGCTGGCTTCACTCTTCACTATATACATTGGAGTTCACCATGCAAACCAACCTTGTTTGGAACGTTTCTACTCCCCGAGTGTTATCCGCACTATCCGTCAATAGCAGATTCTTCAATTTTTTTGTTTTTTGCAGTTATTCGTTTTTATTGTCAATTGGGGAATTTATTATTTGTTACTGAGTGTCGTTCCGTTTTATGTCTCTGGTATTTTAATTCTTTGCTCGCTAAGTTTTAATAAGTACATTCTTAACTTTGATGTAATCAACAGCTCAGTAAACACCGATTCTAACGTGATTACTCTGCTTTATCGACGAATGCAATTGTTGTGTGATTTTATGAACCGAATTCAAAAGTGGGGCCTCACCGGTATAGTAGTTGTTTGTTCGATTTTCACCCAAGCTGCTGTTTGCACAGCTGCAGTGGAATTTGAGATGGGTGAAGGGAGTGCTATAAAATGCTTGGTTTTGGTGTCCATGTTTCTGTCCACGTTTACACTCCACTTTGTATTCGTCAAGACATTGGCTGATGTCTACTGCACATGCCAAAGAGTTTTGAAAAATCGGTTTCAGTCTGCAAAATTAGACGCACGGAAGGAAACTAGAAATTCAAGGGCAATCTATTTACAGAAGTTCTATTTGTCATGTAGGGGCATTAGGAGTGGTTTCTGTTCATTTAATTATTTCGATAAGTCTCTACTCTGAAATGCGTTGACTTTGGCAACGACCTTGCGATTAATATGTTGTTGCTTTCTTAACGAGAGGCATTGTCAAATTGTTTGTTCCAAAATATTTTTTCGTTTATCTGCATCAATCAACACTACCAATTAGTTGTTTAAGTAGTTTAATGGTCATGAAACTAGCTAAAAGCATCTAAAAGCATGTATTATGAATGCAATAAGTCGTGTTTAGCATTTTTTCGCCGCGTTATTTAATGCTAGGTATCTTTAGTGTAAAATACTGAAAACTATTTAATGTTCAGTTGTTGCGAATGCTGGTGGTGTGTGATTTGAGGTGGTGGTGGTGTGCAGTTGAATTTTGATGTAGGAAATAATAAAATGCTGGGCAAAAACACGTTAGGCAGATTGGGGATAAAAGAAATGAACGTCAATTAATTTAATGATCAGTTAAGAATTCTACAGTTTTTAAAATATGTCAAATTAAGAAAATCCCCCAGGAATCAGTAAAACACAAGTCTCAATCTCTTTCGATACAACTCCGATAATGCATTTTATGCCTTCTCCTGCGGCATGCTACCTCCAACGTGGCTTCCAGAAGCTTCTCGAAGAATATACTAGGTTCTAGAGAACTGCTGACGTGGCCATACTCATAAATGACTATTTAACAGAAAATACCATCACTCAAAAATAGTACAGTACGTCTCAAATACCTATGAACAAAAAAACATGACAATTCCATATATTACACAAACGTTACTTCTCTACTCACAACAAACATGAATTCATGATACACTCTAAACACCTACTCATATTACTTTCAATATGAATGCCACACTTTTTATTTTTGTTCGAGCAGCACACGGTAATGAACGTGTAGATAGTGCTAGTTTAGCTAAAACAGAATTGATGCTCTGTACGGCCGACCAGCTCGCCTGCTCTATCACGTCTAGATAGTCATCCCCAATAAATATTTTCCTGCTAACTGCACTCCTAGAAAGTAAGCTTATAATTTTTGATGACTCAACTTGAATGGTAGTCTCCCTATCAATCTTGCAAGCTATCATTTTGTCCCGGAAATACCAGTGAGATATTTATCTTTACCGTAATCAGAGAATCCATTTTTAATTTTGCATAAAACATTTATACTTTTTATTTGTTCTCTTATTTCTCCCAATCAGCAATTAAATTTCGCTAACAATCACATTCATGACTGATCTCAATTAGGTATTTATAAATTCACAAATGATGTTGGTAGCAACCCTTTCACCACACAAAACTGTATTTCATATAGTCCGCCTGAATATTAAATTTTAATTACACAAACAAGTTAAATTTAGCCCATATTTTGTTCCCCGTTCCCGATATTCCAGATAGGTGGTGAAAATACTTCGAAGATAAGTTGAGAGCACTTTTTATATCTGAGATAAAATTTTGGGGTGAATCGCTAATCAACCGAATGCCAACTTTCTACAATGCTCTTATTTCATAAAGATTAACAACTCAAACCAAAAGCCTTAATCCAAAAGACACATACAAAAAAGGAAAATTTCAAGACACCCCAACTCTACTTTTCCGTAGAACTTCTCCATTCTCCAGCCATCAAGCTCCAGACGACGACGAAATAAAACTGAGCTCGCAAGCCAACAGCAAGAAAGATCATATGGAACTACTGCAGTGAATCGTATTAGCTTCGTCCCATCATGATGGCAACGTTGTTTGAGTCAGAATAAAATTTGGATGAAGGGGAAAGCTGAGCTAAGGAAGGGGAAAACTCTTCATGTTTTGAATAAAATTATTTTGCATATACTCTGCACTTTTCTTTTCAAAATGAAAGTCAAATGATTTTTGGGGTGAAACGACCCAATAAACACAGAAGAAGGGAAACGCATACAATTTACAAATATGGTATGCTGAAATGTATGTCCTACGTGGTTCAGTACTATAAAAGTTTATTTCCCTTGCTGTTTACGATATGTACACCTTAGATTCTCTGTCAATTTAGACAAAAATCCCAGCAAAATTTTGCATTAAGTAAGGCATGTCATAGAAATTTAAGTCCAAACAAAAGTAGCATTCAGTATTTTACAACACCCGAACTACGAAATGGCTTAAATACTACAAATTTATGAATATAACAACAAACCTAAGTCTATAAACGTATTAGATAATAGAGGCTATTAAGTATTTGCTTTTATTACATGCCTCCAGAGTAATATATACGCTTTACAGTTACATTTATTAGTGGTAATAAATCAAAACAACCTACAAATTCATTACTACAGGTGTTTTGGTTATAAAACAGTAAAAATTATTTTAAAAGTTTTCAAAGTTTTTGTCAGAAAACTGAAGTGTATATCAATGACTTGACTTTTTTGTAATTTTCAAATATTACAAATAACATATTTGTGTTAGTTACAACCCAATTCATGTCACAATGGCTACAAGTTAAATTTTTTTTAAATATGTAAATAATTTAATGGTATCCCCGCCAAATTATTTAGCAATACTATAATGATTTAACCATGAATTTTTCTCTGAATACGAGTTTAGAAAATGCGCAAAGTAACTGGAAAAGAAGAATAAACATTTTGCCAGCTCAACTTGCATGGCTCTTTCCACAACATCCCTGTTTGCTTTAGGATTAACTTCAATCCAGCAGATTTACAACTTTTCATTGTTCCAAACTAAGCTGTTTCATAGAAAGTTTACAACAACCTCATTTCTACAGATGTAAAGCCTTTAATCCTTTATTATATTCTCAGAATACATCAAGTTTTGTGAAAGCAGTATTACTTAAGGTACTTTTACAACAGATACCTTTAAATCTCCCAGAAATACTTTTTAAATAAGTTCAAGTAGACGCAGCGGCAAACAAACGTGATAAAACTTGTAAAATGGGGATCCCTTTGTTTCAATTCTTGAGCACTTGTGAAATCTGATACTTATGTTTTGAAACTCAAACAGTTTTTGTGCGCTGTTATTGAAAATGTTACAGCATACTCAACGCAAAATAGCATTTTCCATTATCAAATTTGTGCTTTAACATTAACAGTGACACATTTGTCCGTCAAATTCGATGCTTTCAGCTTAAGTTCCGATGAAAGCGATTCGAAATCTGGCTTCCATTTCTAGTTTGTTTATTACCGGTGCGGAATGTCGGAGACCATAGAAGCCAAATCACAACAATGACGTATTTTCACATAAACAAAAAGGTTGTAAAGTATAGTACGATTTACATTCTTCTCACTATAATTCGGGTGAGTGAACGTGACCTAATCACTGTCAGCTTGCTTTTGAGCTAGCGTTAGTACTATTCATCCACCCTGTCGTCAACCCGTACAACCCAACCTTAACAAATCAGCAACTTGGAAAATTTATAGATAAACATGGTGTCCAAATTATCTTGTCACTTTGAATACATAGTGGAGAACTGTAGACCATTTCCAACAATCCCAATGGGAGAACTACGGTGACACACGATTTTGAGTTTGGTTTTCACTCTGAATGATTTATCGTTTTATTTACATGGGGAAACAAAGTTATGTCAACTGCCAACATTTGTGCCTACGAAATGATGCAACAAACATAAGAAAACAATAAGGAATAAAAATGTTTTTCTGGTTCTTGTCGTGTATCTCAAGCGATGGAAAAAACATTTTACTGTGAGTAAAAATACTGAAATGAGTGTGTCGTAATGAGCGAATCTACAGATTTTACAAATGGAAAAAAAAAAACTTCAGAGGAACCCAAGATGATTCATGTAGAAATATTTTGCCGTTCTATTTCCCGTTTTTGTGCCTTTACTACCTAAATTTGGATGGGAACTTTTGTGAAGGAGGTACTAAAGAACTCCGGTGGAGGATTAACATGATAGAGACCCCTTTCATTATGACCAGTCATTTACGCATCAACTGTCAAAGAAAGTGAAGTTCAAAGACACCACATTCTGTACAATAGTTAATTAAACTTTCGACAATTTGGGAGGCTGAGGGGAAGTAAAGATCAGGTTTCTATTGTTGTCTGATTCAAAGCGTAAGAACGAAAACTTTCTTCTTCGAGCTGTGTCTCTACGGTGAAAACTGATGAAACTTGACTTTTTAGATTCAGCTGAGACATTCACAAATATTTCCATACATGTAAATCAGTTCCCGAACCAAATACACTAATCGTAAATTGTATGTCATCATGTTGCAAAGAACATTACAAAAGCAAAAACTGCTATTACTAATGCTTCTGGATAAATTGTTGTGCATAAAAATCTATATGTATGTATAATTTATAATGTAATTATACTAAAACAAAGTATACAGCTTTCTTCCTTGTTCTGATTTTTTGGCAGAAAAGTGTGCAATCCGAGTTGTGTCTTGAAGCGGAAACTGGGAATCGCTAAGAGACAATTCATCAACAAAGCCATTAGTACATGCTACACGAAAACGAAAACTAGATCGTGCAAAGTCATGTCATCTCACTCATCTACAAATATAGTTGCTTGCTTTCTTTCTTTTATTCCTGAAATGCACAAAGTCGCTGCATTTAGAGAAAGGCAGAAAAAACCACACCCGGTTAAGCACTTACCTCTCACAGTAATTCTTCCTTTTCTGGGGTTTCATGATGTCTCGGAAAGTTAGGACGCATTTTATAAAACTTTGTGAGGAGGAGGAGAAGTAGGAGTAAACACATGTCATTTAATCGCCTAGCTCTTTTATTATTAACTCGATGTTAATAAAAAATGTTGAAATCAATCATTTAATATGGATCATTAAAACGTATGCATTGTACGGGTTAAATCTGTAGCGAATAAAATATTATTTCATGTAAGCTGGCTCACTTTTTTGGAATTATGAATGAAAGTCAAAATACTCCTTGCCTTTTTCAGTTTCTAATTTAAAATTAAAAAAAAAAACCATGAATATATTTTTCAAGCTGAGAACTTCCTTCCGCTTTGAAGGTAACAGGCAGAACAGCAAAGTCACATGACGGTGAACTGTATTTTTAGTTTTTGAATCCCTTTGACAAAATAAAATGCGTATAAAACATTGTTATCGTGGATGTAAAAATAGCAATAATAACAGTTATTGCATGTTTTGAAGTACGTCCTGAGTTTTCACCCAAATTTGTTTTCTTTTGTTGACCTTACTCTTAACCGTATTTGCGGTTGGTCTGGAAACAAAAGACATAACATCCGTCTCAGCTTTACAATTTATTAAAAACATAATTCATAAAAAAATCAAGTATCGTGTATCATGTTCTGCTGTAATCTCTCAACGTTACATGCTTTATATTTTCCTACCCTACATACATGAGGAATTCTACTTTTACGATGAAGCTTTACAATTACCATCAAATAAGCATTCTTCGGTGAGGGAGATAGAAAAAATGACAACGTATGTTTAGACAAGGCAAAATATTACTCATTCTGATTCAGGAATTTTGATTTACATGAAAGATCAAAGAAATATCAGATTTGTGCAGCCACGAAAATTCCTTTGTTGGTTATTTAAATATTTTAACAAAAAATGAGCACACAACCATCAGAGCGAAAGCTTATGAAGAACGCGTATTTTTGGAAATTCCGCCATTGTTTACGCAATTTTCTGTAACGGTTTATACTTTCGTTATGATGAATAATATTGTTCTTTAAAGCATATGCTTAAAAATACCAATGCGTGCTCTCTTTTAAAAAACAATCTGACTCAAAATGAGTAGGTACGCGCATTAGCATTGTCTTATAACAAAACACGGCTTAGGGAAAAGTCTGCATTTTTATGAATGAATGGCTATTTGGATCTCATGATTTGTATTCATTTCTTCTTTTGTAGAAGTGTGTATGTTTTTTAGGTTTCAAATGCCTGATTCAATACAAGCGTAAGGAATATTACTGTAAAATGTTAGTACTTAAAAGTATCCCGTATCTGTACATTTGAACAAATAAATAAGGTTCCAAAATGGCTTTAAATTAACAGTCGTAAGAGAGAAAGTAAAGAGTATACTCGTGTGCTGTTTTCCTGATGCATTGAAACCTGAAATTACCTTTATTTGCATTAAAACAGAGTATTTTCAAACACAAACTCACGAAACATCCAGCGAACATAGGTTGACCAGTATGCAAATATGACCACAGATTTGTGTGTCCTGTCCACCGGAAAATGTAGTTCTGTGATTGTAGATGTCGACTAAAAAATTGGTAGCCCGTGCAATAACGTAATAGAACACCGTTAAATCTGAAATAGACGCCTCTTCGGAATTACGCGCCCCCTTTATTAAACGCCCCGGCGTCTACGGACTAAAAAGTTGACGGAGTAAATAGACGCCCGCCTTTATTACGCGCCCCCTCCTAATAGACGCCCCCTCAACAAATTTACTGAGAAGCGTCACATGCACAAACAATACATATGTATGCATTTAATTTACCAAAAAACTGTTTTTTTGCCTTAGATATGTATTTTCAACACACCGAGCATACACTATTACATAGATATCTGAGTTTTTTAATCTCATATTTATGGATCACGGAGAAGATATTTTTAAAAAATCTTCAAACAAAACGTTAACGGAGCAAATAAACGCCCCCTCAATAACGCGCCCCCCTTTAATAAACGCCCCGGCGTTCACGGACGAAAAAATCGATTTTGCACGTAGACGCCGGGGCGTCTATTTCAGATTTTACGGTAGTTACCCAGTTGCTATATGTACAAGATGTAGCATGATTAATTAAATGGCGTAAAGTTTACTGTTTTCAATGAGTACCAGCCTCTATTCTATATGCAAAGAAAAATTATATAATGAGCATACGGGCTTGGACATTTCCTGTGTGTATCCTAATCTCTTATTGTTTGTTTGTAACTATCAATTCATTTTTTGATTTTAAGTAGAATTTTGCTATGATTCCTATTAATAAATAGTTTTGAGCAGTTGGCAAATCAATTACGGCGTATACCTTTCCAAAACATAATGCCCTCTGTTATGATATGAACACTTGACTGAGCTCTGATAGACCGAAAACTGACACCGGTAGTCCCTATTCAAATTATAGGGAGTATCCATTAGAAAAATAATTCAACTGTATTTTGTGGGTGCGATGCAAACGGAAATGGATAACTTCTGCTTTTAACTGGATGAAATTTTTCCTTATCATCTCTGAACAGACCATTTGCTCTTACCCAAAATTATAGTATATACGGCTCAGGTGCCTTCTGAATTGGAAAGAAAGTATAGATGTGAAAGAAAAAATTGGAATTCCCAAATGTAATTTGATGTCGATGTAAGTTTTGACAGACTCAAAATCGCACAGTTACACATCCAGCTTATATGTATCAATGTGAACGATAAGAACAATTGTGCTCATTCAGAAATAAAATATGACACTATCCTTCTCCACTAACACAACATGTTGTCTAGAGGAAAAATTAGATTCTTCAGAGACATGTGGTGAACCCAATTTGTCACGTCCCAGGAGAAAACCTGCTCATTTTTTCCAACGATAAATGACCCCTGACTTTCACCAACAAAATGTATAACTCTGTTCATAGTCGTGTATCAATTTGGCTTTGTAAATGGATGCTGGGAAAAATTAGATAAAAAAATGAACTGCAAATGTGCATGTTACAAATGCGGGTATAAACTTTGAAGTAAACTTACCTTTATGCTGCACAATTTGTTTGCATTTTGCATCAATAAGGCGACTAAACTGAATAAGTGTACCAAATATTCAATATACCAAGTTGATGAAAATTATATATGAAAAATATTACAAGAAAATCCAATGGAAAAATCAAGATATTGTTCACTTTCAACCCTATCGTCATTTTTTAAACTGAAGAAATTTGGTTTAAAACATTTCGTACATTTACAGGCAAAAATTATTTTCTTTTGAGTCTCGTTCATGGAGAACAAGGAGCATGCATACCGAGTATTTCCGGAATTCCGAGAAAGCATTGCTCAGTAAAACTAACCACTGACAAATCTTTACTTTCATAATGGTCTTACGGCTGCTGCTACGAGACATAGAGTGGAGGCTTAGGAATTTTCTCTGGGTGACTATGGATATACCTGAAAAACGTTGAAATGTATGCATGTGAAGTATCTTGCTGAAGCTTCATGATTACATGTTCAATTAGTTAGGAGGGATTTTGTTGAAGCATCAAAGCAACAGTCAGGCCAGCGTCCAGGTAAGCACAACTTGTAGTGTCAGTGCTAGAATGTAATGTCCAATTAGCCGAAATGACTTGGCTGCTTAATGCCAACACCACATCCAATTTCGCTTCAAGTTCTCTTATTCCTTGATCCCCTCTCTGCCTGAGTTTCAGGATCTGTTGATGTGTTGTGAAATATGGCGAGTACAAACATTTTCCAACACACAAAACAGATAAAGCTGAGCAAAAACCTGATGAAACGGAAGAGTACGACTCCACTTACAGATTACATATGGGTAGACTATCGTCATGTACTTTTTCATTTCAAAGAACCAAACCACTCCAAAACTACAGTAAACAAGATATTTTTCCCAGATTGAGTTTATATGAAAGAGTTTTTTGCTTTTAAATTGGATTGTTTCATTTTCTGGGTGATCGCGCTGGGTAATCTTTCACGTTTGATCACCCCTTTTACAAAACACTAATTTGTGCTTAAGCCATAGCAACTTTTAACGGACCCGTTTCGTTACCGACTACTATTTTTAATATTAGTGTATTGATAACGCATTACTAGGCATAAGGCTAGCATGTATAAGCATTTACAAAAGGGAATAAATCCTGGTTGCATTGATGAATGTGTATAAGCAAATATATGATATTATGAAAATTGAGACTTCCGATGTGAATAAAACCATGAATTGAACGCAATTGATGGCGTAAGTACACCAACTGAAGTAATTCACTTTCTTGTGCCGTTTGGCGTCATCTCAAACATATCCAGTGTGTCAGAGAATATGCCTAAAACCAATTACAGTTCAATTTACTTGCCTAAAATTACAAAACATAGTTATCAATTGGCACTATCAAGTCCCCAGAAAAAACACTGAACGTTTTTCAAAAATTAAATTCAAACCTTTTAAGCTTTAAAAACGATTACAAAGTGAAAATTAAAATTTTAAATTTTTCCTATTATTTGATTTACACTCACAAGAGAATTTATAGCGTGGACAAAACTATATAATCTAACTGCAATTTATTCTACAGTATTGTCATGTTTATGAGGGTTTCTATTTGTTCAGACGAGAAAATGTTTTTGTAAGAAAATTTAACACGTAAGAAAGCACACAACTGAACAAAAGTTGAATGACAGAATAATGCAAAATTGCTGTCATGTTCCCTTGAGCTTAACAACTACTCAAAAGTATTAATTAGCTATTGTGCAAACAGACTTGGCCCTGGGCCGCCTCTTCTTTGACAAGTGATGCGTAAATGAGTGGACTATTTTCTCTTGCAGTCATTTATTTCAATGAAGACTCACCAAAATTTTATTCAACTAGACAATAGTTGGAACCTCTTACTTCGTTTTATTGAAGCAAGATGAGATAATTAGACATTTACGTTGTTTGCAAGGTCCATAAACTCTCTCAGCAAATCTCACTTGAGTTTGTAGCTCCTAATGCAGTAAGTGCTGAATACGATGTAGATTGACACAGTATAATATGTCAATACAAGCCGTACAACGGATTTTTAAGCATCTTAACTTAAGATTAATCTTAAGATTCTTTTCCAAATTGAAAAAATGTTTACATCTTTACCTATTCCTGACAGTCGTGGGTTGTAAATTTAGTTTAATATGAAAAACTAAACTGAAATCGTATCGTTCTCGTGTTGTTTTCACTTCTGTGAAATTTATATCAATGAATTGTCTCCGAGAGAGTATTGATAAGCCATTCTATTGCTGCGATATGGTGATATAGGTTTGAGACTTTTGTATTAGGTATGAAATTGGAAACCTGATTTTTAAAATTAAATTTTGAAAGGATCATAAAATCTTACATCAAATTTTATTTTAGTCGTAAAAATCGAACGATACTAATAAAGTGGGTATCTATTTGGTATGTGAGGAATTCGCTGGAAGAAATTTTGTCGGAGATACTGCAATGCTACTATTGTTTAGGTTGAGTGTCAAGAACTCAATCCTACGAGTTATCTCGTCCTGTTAGATCTTTAGTTTTTTCCTTAGAAAGTCTTCTCATCTCCTTTTCTATTCTCTCATTCTAATCTCAGAGTATCTGAAAGAATGTTCTCTAATACGGAGAAAGTAGCCTAAGCTATTTTTGGAGTGAATGAATACAGCAGGAATATAGATATGGAGATGAAGTGCTTATCTAATTATCCAAGAAAATCTTAAAGCATTTCTTGAAGTTTCCTCAAAGATCTTACAAACTTCTTGTGAATGAAAACGAAGGCATACATGAATGGATCCATTCATGAATGAAAACTATTTTAAAATTGCAAATACCATCTACTCGTAACTTAGCTCATCATTTGATGAAAACATCAGACTTTTTGAAGGATTTGTGTGAGGTTTGATGTCAAATATTTGTCTGTTTTGTATTGACAACTTGAATAGGGAAAGGACTTCAGTCAGTTTTTTTTAATTTACAATAGGTGTTGTGTTGGGTCTGTATGTTGTAGGTATTGCCATCTTTGCAAAGCACATTTGAATGGATGTGCTATAACATTTAATTTTATATGATTAAAATCCTGAAATAATAATATTTTCACTCTGAAAATGGTATTAGAAATTTTTATCATTCACCTGTCCGTTGATATAGCTTTCAGGTATGTTCATTTCTAAATGGAAATGGAAGAAAATTGAAAAGATATTTTCTAAGACTTTGCCATTACTTAAAAAGTAATGATATTTGTAACCTATTTCGAGTACTAGCCAGAGTCTCCTAGACATTTCCCGATCGTGTGTAAATGAATGTCTTGGTTGTAGTCCCGCTTCAGTGTAGGACGAAATTGGCTATTATAATAAAATATGTAGAACCACATTTTGCAGAAACACTAGCGTCGCGTACAGCCCATGTGAAACGATATTGTTTCCACAGCAGCTACTGAAGCTTGGTGTAGAAAAGAAGAAGTGGAAAAGTGCCCTTTGATCAAACTAATAATAATAAATTTTGAGACATCCTTTCCACAAGTTTCCTTTTTAGTTCAAGCCGACACATGAAAGTCAACAGAAGGAAATTAAAACATCTCAATAAATTTTGTCCCCTTTTTAATTCAAGCTAGTAAAGACGGGAGCATTCTTTGATGACAGCAAATGCTTCACCTTAAACCATCTCGCAGGGACTCTGGTAAAACATTCAAGAAAATTTCTCGCCATGATCCTATTAAGAACATTGCTGAATTCAGAGCAGCAGCATAATTTTTAAGGAATTATGAGAGACTCGAATGTAAGATAGGTTTCCAGTTGAACACAAAAATTCTGTGGAATGTGCAATTAAATGGAATTAAAAGCGTGAAAAAGTATTATTCAACTATGGAATCTTTCTTTGCCATAAAATTCATTACAGCAGTGTACGCCTGTAAGTCTTACCGTTGGTATTAGTGGCCCAATAGTTGTTTAATATAAAATACGTAGAAAACTAAACCTTGAATGAAACAATATGTAAACCCATAGTCTCCCAAAATAGAAGGTTTCAAAAGATTAAAGATACTTATGATTACATTTTGAACAAAAACTCATTCCAAACATATCGGGAATACCGTTTTAAGGCCCATTCCATAATATGGAATTTAAGTATGTCAAATTTTAACTTTCAGCTAACAATTCATTCAGCTAAACATTCAAACAAATTCTGTCTATGCAAACAATTTGTCACACGATTTAAAAAAAGATATGAATCTGCTAAAGTCCAGCTGCAAAATATCTAACAAATCAGCACAAAATACAGGTTTCAATCTTCGTTTTCTAATTTTTTCCATATATTTTTGCGAATGATATAATAAACTATCTAAATGTGTTCAGTGAGTCGAGTTCTAACCATTATTCCAAGGAAATTTGAATACGCTTTTGCTATAATATGAGTAGGTATTCCATTTAGGTACATGGCTCATATAAAAGTGATAGCTGAGATAGTGAGATATCATAACAAATGGGGAACAAACGTTTTTTTCTCTCTATCTTGAATTCTTCAAGCTTGAGAAAGCACGCACAAGAGACCCACCACAAAAGCACATTGTCATTTTCTCCTGCATTCAGAAAAAAAGATGAGAAAATGTTGCAGACAAAATGGGACAATATATTGTCATTATTGCAAGCCTTTTCTAATTTATTTTCTGCTTGTTTGTGGAAGGAAAAAACGTGAGTTGGTTTCATGCAAAAAATAAAGATTTTTACTTCCTCCGAGACAGTTTTAGTGCGTCGAAAAGCTTGCACTCATCCATTTATTTATTCTACTGATACGCATCTGATCTTTTTCAGAGGGAATAGCGATCTTAGGAGAAAATTACACCATTCTCATCCTCACACTAGGGATCATTGACGAAAGAAGGAAAAATCCAAATTGAATTGTTATTTTGGGGATTTATCTTCGTGAGAATGGCTCCTTCATATACAAAAGCACTGCAATGCATTCATATCATATCTTATTGATTGAATAGGTGGAATATCATATCGTATAGGAAATGTACTTTGTACAATGCAATATTTCAACATAGGAGTGTTTTTGGCGTGGCTATGTATTGTATAAATAATTTAACCAATTATTCGTTTTCAACCAATGTCAACAATTAATCCTAATATTATTCGATAAATTTAAATGCTTAAGGAAATTGAGATCTCTGAGAGCTTGAGACATCTCCAAAGCTAGTGACGCATAATATCTTGAAAACACATTTACATACAAAAAGTTTTGTAGGTAAAAAATTTACGTTACGTGTAGGTAAAAAATGTTATATCATTTAAATTTTGCACAGATGCAGTCATTTACTGTCTTAAATAGCACAAAGTGCACAAGTTTTCCCATTTACTCCGTAAACCGTACACGAAACACCGATTTGAGTTGAGTTAAATTCATTTTCCTTGTCACCATCATTTTTGCAATATTAAAGGCGAGTAAGCATTTTCTTGAACATACATTGTGAACACGTTTAAGCACACCAAAACCATAAAACCCGCATCTTGAGAGTAATATGATACTAATTTGGTACTTAAAGTGAAACTTTAAGCCCTTTTTCTCCTCAATGAACTCCTAGGTTACATGTGGGAGAGATGACTAAGCATAATATGCTAAACCATTTGCTTAGGATTTAATTAGAGTCATTATTAGCTTAAAAAAACTTTGCTAATTATTTTAAATTTTAAATACGTCCCTTAAAAATGAAAGCACGAAACATGGGTTCATTTCTTATGTCAGAAGAAAGTTTATTCCGAAGAGTAAACGCGTGTGATAATAAGAAATACATACCGTAAGTTTCCAAATAAACGCCCTCTTCCAATTACTCGACCCTCTGAAATAGACGCCCCGGCGTGACTAAAAAAGTGACCAATGCTCTTAGACGCCCGTCCCAATTACTAGCCCCCTCCCAAATGGAGGCCCTGTTAAAGAATGAATTCTATAGATTATCATATGTACAACAGTGCATTTCTGCCTATGTATATGGAAGTAATGACTAAATTTGCCCTCTTTCTTAAATTTTTATTATTTTGAATTCACCTTTGTACCCAAATCTAAGGTATGATCGTATTTATCAATGCTTTTTATCAATCTACTAAAGGTATAACATAAGCCAGAACTTTATGAATGTGTATAGACGCCCCCTCCAAATACTAGCCCCTTCCAAATAGACGCCGGGGCTTCTCTGGACTAAAAATCGCTGAATGCTCTTAGACGCCCTGGTGTTCAATTGAAATTTACGGTATATAGAAAAGGTAAATTTCTTATGGTACACGGTACGGTATATCATAATTTTTCTGAAACCGGAATCATGCTCATTTCTGTTCAAGCACGGAAACCGTTTTGTCCTTAATATCTGCTTGAATGACACTTCATGTTGAGTCGAGCAACGTAATACGTTAGGACTTATTTTTACATTTGATGTATAAAACGCAAGTATTTATTTCTAGTACTCTAATATGCATATAAATAAGTATAAGAATCCCAATAGAAGCCCGAATTTTCGTGTCGGGCCGACAATAAAATCCTTTTACACTTCGTTATTACGAAAGTGGTATATTATTATGCCATTCAACGCGTCACTTTATGTTACAACAGTTGCGGTTACTTTGAGGATGGTTTTGTGGTTTTTTTGAAGTTTTGAAGGTAATCTTAAGCCTTCCCTTCTTTTCTTGGTTTAACGTTACATTGCGTAATGTTTTTGAAGCATTTCCCTTAAAACGGGGTTTTACTCGAGCTATCACGTTCATCTTGAGTGGTGATAGACGTTAACGACCCTCTGTTTCACCGTCTGAAAAGGTCTTATCATCCCTTGTCCAGTCAATCAAGCTGGGTTATTGCTCAAGCTTTCTATTGCTAAATTTGTAGATGTTGTTGAGTGCGCCTACGAATGATGACTACAAAAGAAAATGTTTTTTTATTGATTTGGTTCCTCAAATTGAGCCCAGTTGATGAATTTCTACATTCTAGCCATGAAATTTTAATATTACCAACAAATTTTTATAATTGACGATTACGATAACGGTAACATTTTCTTTACAATTCTCCGAATAAAGTTAATTGTCAAAGATGTTATTGTTGCGATTTGAATTTAACATAGGTATATATGTTTTTAAACAAATTTTTCAGAGATTGAAATTTGAGTTTTAAAATCGATTTTACAGAATGTACCAACTAATTATGGGCTACTGTGAATATTCTGCAATATTTTAGCTGCCAGATTTTCCTGTTATGAACAAGAAACACGATTATTTAAGACCGTCTGCTAAAACACTTATTTTTGAGCACCTTAGTATTCAAAAATACTATAATTGCTTGCTAAAAATTTGAACATTTATCATTTCAGGAAATAAGAAAAACTTTATTACCAGGCGCGGTGGTTCTCCTCTTCCGATCATTGATGACTATTATGGCGCATCCGGTTTCTTGAGTAGCCAAAAAATCCAGCATGAAAAACATATTATCCTAATGTTACGACGGATAGGTACACTCTGTACCCATCATCGCATGAATATTGTACTTATATATACCAATATATGTATCGCTATGAGCTTTATATTGACTTCATGCAACCTATATGAGAATAAAACCCAGTGCTCAGCTTTCTTGAGCATCTAGTCTGCTGGAATCTCTCGACCTGAGCGTTGGTTTCATTCCACTCTCATCATCATCACCTCGTGGCTGACGGTAGCCATCTTGGAGGACTACTGGCATAGCATCAGTTAGGCGCATAGGACTAGTGGGGCATTAGAGGGAGGTTCCCCTTCTTCATACTTGGCGATACCTGACTTCGGATACGAGCACCTGTGAATCCCTGAGTTCCCGGAAAGTGAGAGTGGTATAGTTTTTTTACGGTAGCGGTCGGTAACAATACAATTATTATTATATTTTGTTCATTCTTTAATTATTATTATATTTGTGGGTGTGATGAGGAAGAGGATTTTGCAGTGAAGGTAAATATGCAATTTAATTACCCGAATTATTAACTAATGCCTGACTCTTCCACCCTACAGCCAAGACAGCACATCTGACAGCTATTCACTGCTGCTAATCAGCTTGCACTGCTAAAATCAAAACCGTCTGGATCCGAACGTAAGCTACCTTTAATCACAAATATTAAAACTTGTTCAGTATTGTGATTATCTGCCATCGAAGCAGACTGACGCCAGTGTTGCGTTAAATATTGTGCCACGAAGCGTAAAATATTGTGCCACGAAGCACTAATTCTTGAAATTATTTACAAAATTGCAAATTACTATACGGGTCATGCCCGAATTTTTCTTAAAACCTTTAAAAGACTATGCATAAATTAGGGAACATGAGTATACATTAAATTAGGTAGTGAGAGCCCAGAAAATTGAAAAATTGAACAGTTAGCTTTGCTTAACTTCAACTATTATGCCGATCGATAGTTCTGACCAAGCATATGCACATGTTGAAATTTTAGATGCTAATCATCTTAATTAAAAAGGTTTATGTTCGAAGTGAGAGTGCACCCTGCAATTTCATTTAAAAATTAGTCTACCACTGTGAATTACTTGATAATGAATGGCAGCTCATCTCAATCGAGGAATTCTAAATAATTAGCCTAATGTCACAAGAAACTAAGGATTTCCAAAGTACAGAGGATAGCAATTTATACAATAGTTCAGAAAGCATTAATAACAGTAATTTAAACATAAACAGTAAACAAAAGCTACTGAAAACATGAATAGATGTCAAGTTAGTGCAGACATAG
>JAQIXX010002165.1:0-26552 GCA_034700605.1 Willowsia nigromaculata
TGCATGCATCGACTTTGTATTCTGAAGTATTTTTTCCGTGCTAAAATATTCCGACTTATAAAAGATAAAAATGAGTCTTTTAGAAAAATTAAGTCGTGGGACCAAAGTCGTCGACAATTAAGAAACCAATGATGTCTTGATTTTATATCTTTAAAGCTTTAAATTAAATGTGGGTGCAATGTTTTAATAAAGCAAATCATATGTTGCGAATGGTGTACAAAGAAGAGAAGTGGCTCTGATGTTTTGTTTTGATTTTTGTTGCCGCGTTTCGCCTTCCTGGGCATTGGCTGTCGGTCATACCCAATCGCATGCTTGTACTTGTTACTACATAATATACGCATTTTTCCAAGTCTTGGACTTTACCCTCTATAGTCACTGGAATTATCCTAACTAAAGTGCATAATTATTAATTTACAAAAGTTTTATAGGTAGAAAGTGACCCCAACAAAATTGCCGGCTTGTAATGGATGAATGGGACGATAATCTATTTGTAAATATATGAGATCATTCTGCATAATTGACTCCATTCCATTATGTTATCCAAATTTTATTTGCCTTTTATTTATTTCAACTTCAATTGTTGTTTGGTAAATTGATGTACAAAAGGGTTCAAGCTGGATTGTTACGTGTTGCTCAATTTTCAATGACATTTTTAGTACCTAATTCACTGCAATTGGAAATTGTGTCAAAACAATGGGAATGCAATATTATGATGAACCCGAAGCATATTGCAACCTTGTAATGAAGATGACAGCGCATTATTGGCGACCTACCCATTTATTAAATTTTGATCGTCTTCTTTTCAATCATTGAATGTTATAAAGGTATTTATTGAATATAATGATAACATTGATGTTACAATCGCAAGACAAAGATACGGTGGTTTGAATGCAAAACTGCAAGATGCAAGCCTTCTTTGGACAGCAAAATGGAATCAGACAAAGGAACAAAAGTCACTTCTGTGTAGTTTTTCAGCTTATAATTTGGCAACTGGACTACTGACAAAAAATGCTACATATTAAAAATACCAACTGCATTTCTGTTTTTGTGTCGTCTTCAGTCTTTTGTAGCGTGAACAAATCTTAAATTTGCATTGATTAAAGCCATTCCATTCACTTTTTTGTAGTATATCTATACGAGAATTTAAAGCCAAGACTGTCAACTACATTTGCATTAATTAGTCGCTTCGATGTGCCCCATTTTACATAAAAGTGCATATTATGTATGCATGCATAATGCAGAAATTTGTGAAGATAGTTGCTGCATTCATTGCAATGAATATTTTTCTCGAATTTCCTAATTCAGAGTATTTGTGAAGTTTTGGATGATTTTTACATGCTAAGACAAAATTAGTCAATATTTGTTTCTGAGCATACATTACGAAAATATCAGGAGTAACTGGTGTTTTTGTGTATGATATTATGGATGGATACGCTATCATTGTTCACCCATAGGCATACACATAATGTATTCTATGGAGAAATAAGGTTAATATTAATAAGTGTACAGCAATAAACTTGAACTCGCTGCTTTAAAATAAACTATGAAAATCCAATTTTAAAAAGGGGTTCAATCATGATTCTTTGTCTCTCCCACTCATTCTCTTCTACTGTTAGAAAGATACTACGTAATACCATTCATGCCATGCAATGTACAATGAGTTAATTGTATTCCTAAATTGAAGAGAACTACACATTTAAGGTATTTCTTTACTTGGGACAGACTAAAAGTGTCTCTCTCTTCATGCTAGTTTTCCTTCTTTTTTATACACTTTTTGTGTAAAAAATGGAGTCACTCCTTGTGTCGTCACAAATAAGAAGTTCCGACTAGACTTCGATCTCATTGTCACAAAAAATATCACGGACCATAATAAGTGAATATCCGCATCTAGATTATTATTGGGAGTAAGATTACATTTTTTCTTCAGAATATCTTTTGCATAGTTTTAGTTTTTGTATGTAATTACATACAGGACATTTCATATTACTTTGGCACTACTGCAGTTCATAAGAAGTGAACAACAGTTGGTTCCTTATTCATACAAAAAGCTTTCAATAATGTTACCTCCTATATATATCGTCATCGACAAAGACATCATTTTTTACTCTGAAAGAACGCTGAAGGCCACGTTATTTGTCAGGTTATATCAACTAACGCTCTTTATATGTAACATAAGATGTTGAACTGAACTATTATTAAGATGATATGATATCAGTACAGATATATATCCAACGATTTGTAACACCGTGCATTCCGACTCCTCCCTTGATTCTTTCCTTAATCGTTCGTCCCTTTGATCTTAAGGCATGGCATATAGGAGTCAGAGCAATGAGCAACAACGCAGCTAACTAATTGTGTTAGTTTTTGGTGTGTGCTTCGTCGCATAATCGTCGTGGAGCGCTGGTTCAGAGAATTTGAAGGCTATTTTGTGTAACAACAATGCAATGGCATTAATTTAACCATCAAGGAATCTCTTAGATGAGTACCTACATGCAAATGCAAATTAGTCCGCGTCATGCCTAAACAGCAAATAATGCATTTTAAGTAACTAAGAAATCCCAGATCTCAAGACAAACCCCCAATAACGTTTCAATTCAAATGAACGTTTGCACACTCTGCCTTTGTTGGTTGTGCACGGAATCTTGTAGATAGTCAGTCACTTTACATTTTCAGGTTACTATTTTTGCAAGATGTGCTTTCAGCATTCTTTACTTTTTGAAAGGAGACGGAACTCCAGTCGTCAGAAACAAAGCTGCTTTGTTACTTCAATTATGGGACTGAAATACTTAAGTGAAGCATGAGCATAATGTATCTTATCTGTGCAAAATGTATAACGCAGACACAGAGTTTAGCCTAAAATTGTAGGCTCTTTAAGGTGCCGCATCAGACATTAGATCTGTTTGTGTAATTCGCTTAGGCGTGGTCAGTTTGTCACTGGTTATCATGTGAATGTATATTATAGTCCCTCCAATCATCCACTCAAGCTTAATATGAACAGCTTCTTCTGGCGACAGTTGCCTGTTCTTTTATGACCATAAGAGTGGAACCAAAATTATTTGCATAATGTAAAATTTATCATAAAGATGATTACTGCCAGGCTTTTCATTAGGATCTGTGATACCTGCAGGAATTCGTTATTTCTCAGCATGATGTTGGCCATGTCTATTTCGTGAAATATTCATATGAGTAAAGGGCATACAATATTGGAATAATGGATTAACTGCAATTGCATTTAACATAACATATAAGATTTTAACTTCATTCTATCAGACCTGTGTGGTTGTCACTGTCATTTGTACATTTTGAAGCATTTTTAGTTCGTGACTCCGTAGAAAAATTAACGGATAATTTTTTATTAAACCTAGTTTTAAGCTTGGACTATTAACTAGTCCATCTCATCAAGTTTTTTACATCTTGGTGGTGTGGATTTCCGTTTGTGTAAGTGAAGTAAAAATTTCGAAAGAATTTAAACAAGATAAGGTGGAAATAAATTAGATGAAGATTTTGTAGAATTATTCATTTTTTCTTTGGTACATATTTTTACTAAATCTGGCGAGTGAAAATATATACCTTGATGTCCTTGTCCTTGCATGGGTGTCAGTATACAGTTTTATTTGATGTAGTGTTAGGAAGGTGGTTGAGTTCATAGTTCATTAATAAAGTCAACAGGCCTTTAAAATGCAATGTTAGCTTTTGTTGAAAAATTAGCAATTTTTAGAATTTGACGTGCGCATTTCATTTTGCTTGCAAATTTTCAAGCAACCTGCCGAAACAAGAGCACCTTGAAATACCTTTCATGATCATTCGAATCGTCAAAATAGGCAGAAGTGTGAATTGTGGCCAACATTTGTTGCAAATTTTTGCAGGCTTGATAATGTAGTTTTTCTTATCTTAGGCTTTAACAATTTGTAGCTGCACTTCTATTACATTTTACATGACTAAAATAACACATATACATGCACCACACATTATGTTCCTTAAATCTTGAAATCTTGAATGTTGTACCCTTTTATGCGTCAATATGCTGTGCTCAGCAAGTTTTGGCACTTTTACTTTCAAAAGTGACCAAAATGGCTCGGTGAATATCTATTGTAGGAATTTACCATCTAATATGATAGACTGTCATAAACTAATGCTAGTTTGTACATATTTGTTCAGAGCTCTGGTGCTCCCAGAAAATTTTAATTGTTTGGCTTGGGTGTGAGAAATGTGATCAGAAACATGATACACTAACGATTGTGAGATCTGAAAATGATAAGCACGAGTACGTGAGCAGTATTGCTGATTATTGAATAGATATAGATGTATTTTTAACAATGTGTGATTGTTTTATTCATTCTAGTTCGCCTCCTCCAGCTTACACTACTTACAAACTGGGGACGGAAAAATCGAAACAGTTCGGATGATGCTCTTTTGACACGGAATTTACGATGGGACCGCGACGTCGTAGCGGCACCGTCTACTTTCTACTAATTACATAAATTTACCCTATCTATTTTCCCCTCAAGGTAAATTTCAAATGAAAACATATAAAACACATATCATTAATGCTTTAATTTCTAATCCTGGCATGAATCTCGCTTACAAATATTAATACAAATCAATAAATCATCTCTAAGAGCATGTCAGAAAAACACTATCATGCATAACGCTATAATAATACCAAATCAAGCAGTAGAATCTTTGTGTTTTTTAGTGTCATTAAAGAGTAAATAAGATATATGCAGTGCAAAATTATGAGGTGATAAAAGAAATGATAAGTTACAAAATTAATTAAAAGTTACAAGAAACTCTGTTTCATTGTCAGAAACGCATTGAGAAAATACGCAATTTTTAGAAACAGCTTTAGCTCAAACCAATATTTTTATTCTCATTCAATGGGATAATTAAATATTGTATGCATAACAGGTAATTTCAGCTCCATACCGTTCTGTGGTGATACAAAATATAGTTATTGTATTGTTTTTGAAATGTCATTGTTTTCCATCTTACTATTAGTTTTAAAATGTCAATAATTGCACTCAATGCAGTCATATTGCACTATAATTTCTGACATTGCATGAGTATGTTTTTTGGCATATCCCACAAATGCATAAAAACCAATTACTTTGTGATATCGATAAAGAGATGCCTTAAACTCAGAGCATTTAAATCACTGTTCATATAACCAATTTCCACCACAGTGAGCGACCACAGGCCACATACACTTGGTGAGAATCATAAAAACGCGGAATATGCTTATAATAGGTTTTTTATTTTAGAATGTTGCATTACTTTTGACTCTGAATTTTATAGTAAATTTATAATATCGTTTAACGATACAGCAGAAGTTTTAGTAAAACTGGGCCATAAGAAATCGTAGAAGTGGAACCCTTCGTTCGTTTTGGCCCACTTAGATGCAATATGCAATGGTATCCTATAATAAGATATCACAGTATCCCTTTCAATGTTCACTTCTGATTTCATGTGTGCTAAAAATGTATCCTTCCTTTCCTTGCATGTAGTATGAATTGCTTCTTATCCCAAACAGAATATAGTTTGCATCTTTGTTCCTGTTGCACTACTGTATACTAAATTGCTACTGATAGTTTTTTGATACTGGTGGTAAGAATGATGCAGTTTGATAACTAGCTACGGTTAAAATTAGAATATTGCATCTTTTCACTAAACTAAACTATTTGTGGTATCTGAGTAAACTTTCAAGGGTCTACCAATTATATTACCTTTATGTGGTTATAGGCATTACTACCATATATCTTAATGCTGTTTCACTTCACATTTTGCACAGCAGTCAACCACATATATTCACAGCTGTATGTCCGTATTCGATGAATCTACTGAAACTTTTGAAAACGTTATAATGGAGATGAGATTACCATATATAACGGCAGGGATCTCAAGTCCCTTTATTCTCCCATGCATGCCTATCAAATGTATGGTTATGGTTGTTGCTGCATGAAGACATGGTGAGAGACAAGAGGGCAGAGGAAAAAGTTGGCTCTATGTTGCAGTGTATTAGAAATATAGTTTGTTCCGTCGTGATAAGCCCAGTTTAAGTCTAATACATGTAGTAACGCTTGAGCTTATAAGTGCTTGTACCCTTTTTCAAATTCAGGATCTCGAATCAATGTTGTTGTAGCATTTTACATTATTCGATAATTATTGCACTACGATCATCAATAGGTTAAAGTAGTCCCTTTCTTCCTTAATAATTAGTGGCACTCAATAATATCTCTGCATTTCCATCGGTATACCTAGTTGTTGAGATGTAAACCTTATTCTTGTGAGTAGTAAATTGATGTATCTATTTATAAGTAACCAGCAAAGGGCTAATAAATGCTTATCTTCAGTAATTTTATGAAGAACATATGGCCCATTAAAAACCTCAGTGCCTCTGGTCTGTGTGTGGTGTCGTGTCACGCCAATATTTCTTACAAAAAGGGAAACACTTAATGTGCATGCTTCATAGTTGTCTGCTATCATTTATCATTATTAAAAAAGACGGAAAACAATTGTTAAATGCATGTATTATAGGTATGTAGGTAGAGTTCATAACTTAACAAGTATTCCGCGTGTACCTATACATGTACATGTTAATGCATTCATGATCACCTCTCTTTTCAAATTTACAGCAGAAAGATTAAAAAAGTGTTAATGTAGTGTAAAAATAATAGTAAAATTATTTATGCTATTACTGCTACTTCGCGTGCTGTTTGTATACGTCCGTTCATTAACAATATAATCATAATATAAAGTAGTATGCTCACATTTGTATCGCTATTGTAAATTTCAATTTCCCTTTTCTTCACAAATAAAAATATATAGGTCTACTCTGTCGTTTGTTTTGTACTGCTAACATGAATCTCAACTCTTCAATGAATTAATCCTTTAGGATGTAAACAGTTTAGCATCAAGAGCATAATATCATGTTTAAATGTATTTTAGAAGGAAAGACTAAATATTGAGCTTCCGTACATGCTAAACAAATTTGCTTTCAAAAACGTTAAACAAACAAAAAATATATATGCTTCATGTTTTCTGCACTTGGAAAGAATTTGTTGCACTGGCATTCATACTGAAACTTGAAAGCTCTTTTTTTCTGCTTTTACCATTGTGTACTTCTCTTGATGAAAATGAAAATCTCCGATGAAGACTACAAAAAAATCTTACGATGATAATGGCGAAACGTGGTCGTTCGCTCTAGATGCAGACACTTGATGAGCATCATTATCATGACCATCATCATTCACTTTTGTTGTGCTAATATGAGTAAGTAGACCTTAAAAGCAGCCACGATGACGGTGACGATAATGGCAAAGGAAAGATAGACTCAAAAACTCCCTTTCATTGTATTGTGGCTAGAACTGATGTGCAGTGTATGATTATAGTAGAATTTAGATTGGGCAACCAATGATCCTCATTTACACTGTCGATGATGGGAATTCTTTTCACGAAAAGCGAAAAATCACAATCGCAGACAGAAAAAATTGAGCTGTTAGCTTAACTCTGTAGTGCTGAGATACAAATAGCAATGGAACGTACTTATTGAATAATCATATCAGAATATCATTGCTTCATAAAATTTAGTACCTTGTCAGATATTGTTACCTGATTCACTGATTGGTAGTACCTTAAAACAATTTTGAAAGGGTATATCCAATAATCTTGTGATACTTTAGAGTAGTTTAGGAAAGCACCTAAAGGCAAAGACAAGGCATTACGCTAGAATATGACAAATGTAATTAATGAGGCTTGCTTCTTAATTTTTTGCACTTGAAATCTGGAATGTGGTCTGCTTAGTTTAATTACTTCTCTATCCGAGTTGCATTTCATTTCATACAAGGCTCTTTTACGAGCTCTGTTACGTTCAGCTTGAATAGATAATGCCATAAAAGTTAATTCATACACGTCTTGTTTAGGATAAGCATACCTAGTTTTCTTTCCTCAGGTTCTTTTTATTTTTTTGCGATATATTTTATTTAACATGAGAGTCTACGGTAATATACAATTTGTATTTTGCAGAGAATGCCTATATTTTTGTACTGATTTCGCCTTAATAATGATAAACATAAAGAATTCCACATGAATAACATCAGTTACAATGTCACACTCACACTAATAATATTGGACGATTACTTTGTTTTGAGTTTCGATCAGATATGCATTATTCTGTTATTATCACGATGTCCGCACACGCCCTGTATATGGTATCGCCAAAAGTGAACGCCTGCGTGATGCCAAATAAACGCTGACGGTATTCAAATATCCGTCAGTAAGGCTTGTACGTGTCCAATAATTTCGTTGTCTTGCTTAAAAAAATGGTCAAATGCATGCAGTATTGATGATGGTCAACAGAAATACCTACACATTATAATCAGCATGAAATATGTTAAATGTAATGTGACTTTTTCTATTGACTTTATAAAAACAAAACAAATGTGAAAGGGAAACTATAAAGCTTCTCAAAATTGAATATGAAATATTGCAAGTGTAATTCATACATTAACTTTATCTGAAACAATTGGAATTACTCATCTCATAGCTTACATTAATCATGGTTTCAAATTCAAACCTGCACGATTTTACGCACTGATTGAAAACTATCTTGTGTAGCATTTGGTTCTTCTTTGTATTTTTTAGTTAAAACTTTTTAAACATTTCCTTGGTCTTCCAAGAGTTTATAGCATGCTGAATCTTTTACATCTATGCATATTATTGGCAACACACTATGAAAATAATCTTAACATTTTCCTTAAACTTGAATTAAATGAGGAAGCGGCACGAAAAGCGTTTATTACAGGGTGAGGCACCTACAGCAATACCTAATTTACGCACAAGATAAAAACGCAGATTATCGTCACGTGTTTCTGAACAGTATGTTTTAATTTAAGTAGGTAAATTACATAGGTATCTAGTTTCTCTAAAAAGTAAACTTCAAAGGAATGTTAAACGATGTATGCGAAAAAGTGCCTATACAGTGTAATGTAAACTCTATGCACGTCAACATGAAGAACTAGGTGTGATGCCAGAAGTATTGAAAATTCAGTATTTTCAAAACGCTATGTATAATAATGCAACCCAAAAAATACAAAATTCGAAATTTCACTAAATCATGAATTCAGCAAGTCGGAGATCATATCCGATATGTGCTGGAATGCAGGAAATGTTAAATTAGCCGAGATGATGCAAAAGCCAAATCGTTTTGTCAGTCATTGCATGCGCGTACATTACAAATTAGTGTTCGTCAGACATGTAACAAAATGATAATTAAAAAATATTAATCAAATAAATTCTTTTGAACTTCTCATATAGCTCCAACCAGCATCCACATTACATCATAAGGTTGGCTAAAACCGGGCAAGGATTCGAGGATTGAGGTTAACGTCCTCATCATCGTCTTTCCGCCCGTCCATCATCATCTCCTTGCCGGAGGACAGAAACATCTTCCCTGTACTTTTCATTTATTGACCACTACTGCAACGCAGCATCAGCGCGATATCTTTTGGCGGAATAGAATAATAGAAAAAAATCTATCAAGATGCCGTCCATGAGACTAGACGCGTCCTCGGAACCCGAGTATACTGATGATGAATCAACCCCGCTGACTAATCATGACATTTATGGTGGAAGGTAAGGAACGAGGAAGTCTTCCTCAAATAATAAAGCTCCGTTTTAGACTTACATTTAATTACACATGAGATTTTTTTCTACAAGGAATGATACGAATCTGAAGATTGAATTCAAAAGAAATATCTCTTGTCAGCTCAAAAGATATTCAATCAACATAATTCAAATATGAACTGATGAAGTGGAGCTAATTTTTATGATTGACTTTTTGATTTGTATTGCAGTCATAAAAGTGTAGACACGAGAAATTGGGATGTCTTTAGAAATCTCCCTCTAGAGACGGAGGGAGAGTCGATTGAAGATCAAACATGCTACCTATTCGTAATAAAACTTCTCAAAGTAAGTATTATGCTTTAAACAGCTTATTTTAATAAAGCTGCTATTGTTGCTTCGGAAAGAATTATGTTTCTGAGAATATGAAGGGTGATTTCCTAAGAATGTCTTTTAAATCAAATGCAATAATGCATGTCTACAGATTACATCTTAAAGTAATGCAAAGTAAATAATTTGATGACTTTACACATCTTTATGTAGAAGCGTCTTTGATGACAGCTTCATTTTTATTCTTCATTCCAAATCAGTCAAGAAATTGATGAAGTAATAATTGTTCCCTTAAACTATGTATGCACTTTACTTGTAGTGTAATAAAATGAAAATTAACGTTCATGGGAGGTCTTGGAGAATTCGTGACCTTTTGAAAGATAGTTTCTTTGTGTTGTGCCAATGCACCCGCTGGGAGAACGCATGCTTCCATATCAAAACAACAACAAAAGACTTGTCGTCATTAAATGTTTAAAATTAATTGTTTGCATTGAATTATTCCAAGCGTGCAGCGTTGCTCAACGGGATTTTTCTAGCATGCTAACTACATGGCGATTATATTGATGGAATTATTAATCTTTTTTTTTCTGATTTTTTCAAATTGTTTTAGGTGCTAGCTTACCTTGTAACCTTTACCGCTGTGCTAGGAGGTGCAGTTCTAGCCAAAATTAGTCTCGTTTTAATGACTTCACAGTTGGAGCCTGATAGATCGGTGCCGTTTTGTAATAAGAAATATGGTACGCCAGCAAGTAACTTATTGAAAACGTGTTATATTTCTAGTGTATATTGTCATGAAATAGATATTGGCAATTTGATCTTTACCGTTATGTTCTTATTTTGTTCCAGGGAGAGATAAGAAATTTGAAGCGACGATCTCTGAGGTGGAGAGAATTTCTTGGACTTGGGCAATCTTGATTGCCTTTTTAATTCCAGAGATTGGTGCTTTCATTAGGTCCCTTCGTATTTGTATATTTAAAGCATGGAGGAAACCCTCTACTGCTGAATTTGTGATACCTATGTTTTTCGAGGTATGATTTAATGACAAAACTCAAACTTAATTTTTATAATGTTTATATGCATCGGACTTACAAAAAATAATTTGGTTTTTCATTTAGACATGCTATGCAGCTGGACTTGCATTGTTTGTGTTCGCCGTACTGCCATCCGTAAATGTTTTAAAAGCTGTAATGCTTACTAACTGCGTTTGTCTCATTCCCGGCCTGTTTGGTAATAATTCATATTTTAAATGTCGTACATGGCTTTACGCATCTTGTTATAAAAGACATTACAGTATTGCTCATAATGCCATTCTTTTTCAAAAAATATAGGCATGCTCTCTCGCTATCCTGAAAGGGAAAGCAAAGGAACGTGGATAGTGAAATGCTCCATCGACCTTTTAGCTGTCATATTCCAGTTTAGTGGTTTATTGGTCTGGCCAATTTTGTCATCTATGCCACGTCCATGGTTGCTTCCGCTGTCCGGCATCCTGATTTCATGCGGCTGGTGGGAAAACTATGTTGATAGTGATTCTCCCTTTGGTAAGATATCACATCGCCCCATATGCACTACAGATTTTGCTAAATGATTGTATGTGAATCTCTCTCAAACACAAGTCCATATTTTTTCCATTTACTAGGACCCATTCGAGCTCTTGGAAAGATGCGAAAAAACCTTGTTGTCACACGTTATTTCACTTACATCTTTTTATCCATCTGGAAAATGATTGTCTTCTTCACATTCATGATTACGTCTGTTTGGATCGTACATGGAAATGTGTCAAATCTCTTTACAAAGGCATCTGATGCATTTGCCACACACAGAATCAACGTCACCGAAATCAGAGCACCAGAAAGTGGAGTTCTTCCTGATATTCCTGGATCTGGCTTGTTAGTGGATGTAATCCCAGAAAGATCCAACCAATATGCAGTGCAATATGCCTTGTTGATTCAGATCATGGCAGCTTATATTTGCTACATTTTCGGTATGCATATAGTCAATGATTGTTTCAAAGGAACTCAAAAAAGTATTCTGATTGTTGTTAAATGTCAGGTTGTATTCATGAATTTCATTTTTTTAAATAGGGAAATTCGCCTGCAAGATTTGCATTCAGGGTTTCAGCTATGCCTTCCCTGTCAGCTTGGCTGTTCCAGTGACACTTTCAATCCTCATTGCTTTGTGTGGTCTTCGAACGGAAAACGCTTGCTTCTGGGAAACGAGGATGCCCCAATACCTGTTTTGGAGCTGTCCAAAGGATGACTTTGTTGAAGGATTTTTGACAAAAGAGGTCGGCAAAGGATTAAACTATTAGGACTGATTCCATCATAATGCTCAGATATTCAGTATAAAAATGATGAAACTTGTCAATACAATAACGTGTTCATATTACCCCATATTGTTGCAGCATTCCTGGTTGTGGCTCTTATGGCTTCTGTCTCAAGCGTGGATTGCCATTCATATCTGGACCCCAAAATGTGAGCGTTTGGCCAGCACGGAGAGATTGTTCGTTACGCCCATGTACAGCTCCCTTCTCATTGACCAGTCGTTAGCACTTAATCGTAAGCGTGAAGACGACTATGACATCAGAGCTGATGAAGTTGAACAGGACCCAACAGAAACAGATTATGAAGAAATCAGATCTATTGACTCATCCCACAAAGAAAAGGAAGTGAAATACAAAGCAGATACGATTCCAAGAATTTATGCTTGCGCAACAATGTGGCACGAAACTAAGGTATGAAACCTGAAACCAAACCCATTATAATTTGGGTGCATCTCGCCCCTTTTTTTCACGAATAATAATAACTCTCAATTTTCAATGTAGGAAGAGATGATGGAGATGTTGAAAAGTATTTTCCGAATGGATGAAGATCAATGTGCTCGCCGTGTCGCTTTGAAATATTTCGAAGTGGTTGATCCAGGATACTACGAATTTGAAAGTAGGTTTTACTCATGATTTAAAAATGTAGCTTTGTGCTTCAGGCTCAAATAAACTGACAGTGTTTTGCATAATTTTCAGCACACATCTTTTTCGATGACGCATTCGAGTTACGTGATGAAGGAAGTTTGTACTCTCCCATGATTGTCAATCCCTTCGTAAAGCTGCTCGTAAGCTGCGTTGATGAGGCTGCCTGTCACGTTCATGAGACCATTGTACGCATTCGCCCTCCAAAGAAACTGCCAGCACCTTACGGTGGACGATTGGAATGGGTCCTTCCAGGGAAAACGAAAATGATTGCTCACTTAAAGGATAAATCCAAAATCAGGCATAGGAAACGTTGGAGCCAGGTCATGTACATGTACTACTTGCTCGGACATCGTCTCATGGAGTTAAGCATTCCTGTCGCACGAAAGGAAGTGATTGCTGAGAACACCTACCTACTCACCCTTGACGGAGATATTGACTTTCACCCAACTGCTGTGGAGTTGTTGGTCGATTTGATGAAGAAGAATAGAAATCTAGGTGCAGCATGTGGACGTATTCATCCTATCGGTTCTGGTCCTATGGTGTGGTATCAAGTTTTCGAATACGCTATTGGGCATTGGCTTCAAAAGGCTACTGAGCACATGATCGGTTGCGTACTCTGTTCTCCCGGATGTTTCTCCTTGTTTCGTGGAAAAGCCCTTATGGATGACAACGTCATGGCCAAATATACCCTTAGATCGGATGAACCCAGACATTACGTGCAATACGATCAGGTTAATTTATTTAAATATAAAAATTTATTTTTCTCGAAAATAAGAGATTTAAACTTAATTTTACAATAATGTTGAACTATTATTTAAAATTTAAATTTAGGGAGAGGATCGTTGGCTTTGTACATTGCTTTTGCAAAGAGGCTACCGTGTCGAATACTCTGCTGCTAGTGATGCCAAAACTCACTGCCCTGAAGGCTTCAATGAGTTCTATAACCAACGTCGTCGATGGGTGCCCTCTACAATGTAAGATCAATCAATCAATGATAATAGCAAATAATTGATTTAAATAAAAACGAAAACGACATTTTACAAACTTATCGTTCTTTGGTTATAGGGCTAATATTTGCGATCTCCTCATGGACTACAAGAGAACAATCAAAGTTAATCCGGACATTTCCATGCCTTACATCATCTACCAATTCATGTTGATGTTTGGTACTATTCTTGGACCTGGAACTATATTCCTCATGTTGGTGGGTGCTTTCGTGGCTGCCTTTAGAATTGACAACTGGACTAGCTTCTACTACAACATTGTTCCAATAGCTTTCTTCATGTTTGTGTGCTTCACGTGTAAATCCGATATACAGGTAACTAGCAAATATGAATATTTCAATGATATCTTGTGGGAAAATATTGTATTCCAATTTTACTGATTTTGTTTTTCATTTCTTTTACAGCTTATATTTGCGCAAATAATGTCAACGTTTTACGTAATGGTTATGATGGCTGTCATTGTCGGTACGGCCCTTCAGTTAGGCGAGGACGGAATTCAATCTCCATCTGCAATTTTCTTGATATCTCTGTCGAGTTCGTTTATAATAGCAGCGTTACTACATCCGCAGGAGTTCTCGTGTATATTACCCCTTCCTCTGTATTTCTTATCCATTCCATCTATGTACCTGCTTTTGATCATTTACTCCCTGGTCAACCTGAACGTTGTCTCTTGGGGTACTCGAGAAGTTGCGACAAAGAAATCCAAACAAGAACTGGAAGCAGAAAAGAAGGAAGCAGAGGAAGCGAAAAAGCGTGCAAAGAAATCTGGATTCCTTGGATTTATTCCTGGAAAGAATGTCGATGACACGGAAGGCTCTCTGGAGTTTTCTTTCGCTGGACTATTCAAGCTTATGTGCTGCACACATCCAAAGGCTGTAAATGAAGGTGAACAACTGTTGAGAATTGCTGATTCCCTGGACAAAGTTACCAAACGTTTGGATGCAATCGAAAAGTAAGAATGAATTCTAGAGGTTTCCTTCCTCTCTGGCGTAAGCATCATCAAAGCAAGAAATATGCTAATTTGAGTATATATCTTTTTTTAGAGCTATGGATCTGCCTGTGGGTGGAAGACGTGTATCCACTGTTGGAGCATCAGCAATGAGTCCTAGAGGAAGGGAAAATATGGATACTGTTGAGGAGAAACACGAGGATGGAAGTGACGGCAATAAGGATGATGACGATGATGAAACTTCATCTACAGGTATATATATAGTTGCTTGAAATTGTTCATCCTTGAAAAAAAGTTTTTCTTGCGAAAATTATTAAATGACACTTTCCAACTTTTATAGAAACAAGGGAAAAACGAGATGATCTTATTAACCCATACTGGATTGAAGATAGAGAACTGAAGAGGGGCGAAGTGGACTATCTCTCTGGTCATGAACTTAGCTTCTGGAAAGACCTCATTGAAAAATATTTGAAACCTATCGACTCAGATAAGCAAAAGGAGGTATATAAAGATCGTCAAGTATTCGATTTAGCCCCATTTATCTGTCACAATTATTTAATCAATGATATTTTCTAATGATTCCAGGCTCGTATTGCCAAAGAATTGGCAGAACTGAGAGATCGATCTGTCTTCTACTTCTTCATGATCAATGCCATTTTCGTGCTCATTGTGTTTCTCATGCAGCTTAACAAAGACGCTTTGCATCTCAAATGGCCTTGGGGAACGAAAGAAAACGTTACTTTTGAGGAGCTCACTGGCCATGTAAGTGTATTTCATGCATCCATTAGTCCAGGAAAATTCCAGGTTTAAAGCATTCATGCAACTAAATATTTATTTTGCTTTTCCGATTTTTTTGTCATAGGTCATTGTCCACAAAGAGTACCTTCAACTTGAACCTATTGGTTTAGTGTTTGTTGCTTTCTTTGGTATTATTATCGTTATTCAGTTCAGCGCTATGTTGTTCCATCGTTTCGGAACCTTGTCGCACATTCTTGCAGCCACAGAATTGACTGGCTGCAGTAAAGAAGTTGACAACGTTGGAGGTGGCAAGGACTTGGCAGTACAAAGAGAAGGGGTGCGGTTAATACGAAAGTTCCAGAAACTCAAGAACTTGGATGGTTAGTAATATAACAAATTTTTTTCAATTTAATGATACATTTGTCTCAGCCTTATGGCCAATTTTTATTAAAATTTTCACTTTTGTCAACAGGAGACAGTGATAACGGTGGAACGCGTGGCGGAGTCTTGCCAGGCGATGTCGCTAGAAGAAAAACTATCCATAATTTGGAGCGACAGAAGAACCATAAACGTCAAGTGGGAACACTTGATGTTGCGTTCGAAAAGAAGTTTAAGGAAATTCTAAACTGTAAGTTTGAAGGCCACACGTTTTTCTTTGGTTCAAGAATGATCATGTTTTCACTTGCATTTCTTTACTTTGAAGCGCCTGACAAGCAAGCCAGATTATTTGGAGGACAAGATCTCCAAGTAACGTTTCAAGCCCTGAAGGAACGCCGCACCAATGTCCTGGAACGACGAAGCTCCGGAGCTGAGCGAAAAAAGTCAAATATGGAAACTCTGAAAGGTCCTGTACTACCATTGAACAACGGTGGAACACCAAACGGAGGAACTTTAGCCTCTGGTGCTTCAAGAAATAGAGGAAAAGCTCCTAAACCAAAAGTGACCAGCATTGACTTTGCTAGTGGCAATCATGGCGGTGTAGTAGTACCAGGTGCAATGAATCAGGTAAAATATAAGTACATAAATTCATTAGCACGCTTCATAAATTAAGTTTGATTGTGGAAAGCAGATCAGCCATGAAATTAACATACATTTTTCTTATAGGCATACATTCCAGACGAAGACATCCAGCTCTACGCTGTGCAGCAAAGCAGACGAAACTCCCAAAACTGGAGGGATCCAGAAATGGGTGTGCTTGATTCTCATTCCAGAGGTGGTATATATGATCATTTACCGAGGAGAAACAATAGTCAAATGTAGTATCAAGTAGTAGTTACTACGAACCGCAGAGTGTTTAAGCCATGAAATGATATTCACGCTGCCCGCTGTTCCCTTGATGTGAGCTGCGTTGCACCGCAAAAAATGCATAATATTCACTATCATTATAAGCGTTTCAACTCAACTCATTTTGCAGCTTACTGTTTTTTACCTGCTGTGTCCCTTTGACTTTATACATTTCGTATAATTTATTTTCTTAACAATTTCTATTGTTTTTATTTTATGGCAATTAATGATATGGTATTTCTTAACATATTTTTCTTAATAGCTGCAAAATGCTCATGTTTTATCAACGAATAATGTTTTTTCTTGTGCCTTACAATAAGTCAAGCAAATCCTATTATTTTAAGGTGTTTATACTCTGACTGTTTAGCCAATTTTAATTGTGTGTTGTAAATAGTATTATAATAATAGGTATACTCATCGAACATGAAGAATCTCTTGCTTTTATTATATGTTTTTCTATTTAGATTTGCTTTAACAAATCCTGTCGCGATATTTTTTCTATGTAACTTTATAGCGTTAAAAATGTGCCTTAAATAATATATATATATATTCCGTACATGTAGCTTATAAGTATTTTTTGATTCACTTTTGATATTTTAGTGGTAATGTTTTTATATTACTTGATACCAGAATCAATTTGACTATATACTGTTTTAGTGGAGTAAAAGCACTCAAAATTCACAAGAAATCTTCAAACCATTATACCGCCTATACGTAAAACACGAGTAGATAAACGAAAAAACTCGTCTAAATAATTTTTCACATAAAAAATATAATTAAAAACTTTTTAAAGCAAAAAAATCGTATTATTCCGTCTTATAAAAAAACGAAAATAAGTTGACAACGCTTTACTTTATAAAACGTAAATAAATATACTCAAGTTTTCTACGATGATATAATATTAATATTGTTTTTGATAATACAAATAATTGCATGCTTGTTTATGCAGCAATTATGAAGAGCAATTCAGATCAAGAAATAAAGACTTACATGTATTGTGTATGATTTATGTAACATAAACTACCCACGCGGTTCTCTTTTATTGCATAAGTTATTACTATTACTTTGACTTTGATTAGAATAAAATGAGGAGAATGTTTTTTTTCTTTAAAGAGCCATTTCATGTACGACCGCTTTCTGACGCTGCCCGTAGTCCCATTCATTCAAGCTTGTCCCAAATCCTGTTTTTAATTTTTTGTCATGTCTTTTCCCTATTTAATCATCCTATCATCCATCAAAGTAATGTTAAATGTTAATATTTCATTACAATTAACTACGCAAAAGGATTTATTGTTCAACTCAATTACGCCCACGAACTCATTTGAATGCCTCATACAATCTACGCTGTTTTCCTGCTCGTTCCAAGTTCCAACACACGGACTAATGTAGCAGTAGCTCGTCAAATGTACAGGTAGATGGATGGAAGATGGAACACAAGCATGAACTTGTGAGAAAGGCTTTCTTTGTCTCAAGAAATTAACAAGATCGATTTCACGCGTGTGTTTTCACTAAAGCGAGAAGCAGAAAGAGTTTTCTGGTATAAGCTTTAAAACTAGTATTTATCTCAAAATATCTTTTATTCAATTATGACGTATTCCTTAACGCTACGCAGTAGTAATAATTGAAACTGCCTTCATTAGTTTGATGTTACATCATTTCCGGCCTACATACCTTATCATCTGTCTTTACCAAGATTTCTCGAAAGGTCACAGTTTTAATTTCAGCAATCAAAGAGTCAACCCATATTCTATGAAGCAGGCATTACAATGCTTCGGTGTGTGTGCGCCTACCTGTTTTTAATAATATCAATTCCGAAGCAATTAACCATCAAGTCAGGAACCTGATGACTTGTCAAACATTAAACACAATGTAGTTACCAAAATAGCGCTTTCTACCATTTTTTGGTATGTGGTCCAAAAATAGATTCAATAATGCATATATTGAAAAAGAAAGGGCAACTCGTTCATTCAAAAGCTTTTGAAAGCCGATGACGATAAAACGATTAAAAAGTCAAACTATGACCTAACACTACAAAATTACAGTGGGGAAATCATGAAAATTGAAAATGGTGCCTGTAAATTGTTTGTAAAACCAATCTTACGTGTAAATGCCTTGAGTATGACAAAAGAGAAATTTTAACATGCTGGTCCATAAATAGATACGCAATATGACGAAAGCAAGGCTGGTTGTATTCTTAAAAACGATGAACGCAAATGACGGTGACATGAGTCGAAATGCTCACGCACAAATCTTCTGCAGATGTAGCACTAATGACGTTACTTTTTTTAGTAACAAGACAGGAAACAATTATTTTTAGGATAGATACTTTCTCCTTCAACGAATAATTATCGCTCGTGTGACACAGTTGACGTCTAAAAAGTTGCTCCATTAAATCCATCGTAGAAAAATATTCTAGTGTCCTTTTTCTCATCCCTTTCATTTTTTACCTCTCAATGACGTACATCAATACTTCTTCTTACATCCCGTAATATGTATGATCTTACTTTTAAGCGGTGATTTTATGCAGAAAAGGTGGGAGAAAATGAAGATGAGAGGTGAAAGGTTTCTCTTTTCTTTGAACTTGGTTGGGACAAAGAAAAGGAAAGCTTAGACGTACGTCTCTACGCCTATTATGCATGGAAGGAGATCAAGTAATCAATCTCTACAATAAGGCAACTGAGCATAATCTGGAAACGTAGTTCTGAGTAAAAAGTCTAAATAATAATGCGAAACAAATAAATAGCTAGAAGATGCGATATGCGTATCACTACGCCTTTTCCTTGCTAGAATTGTGAAAGTAACCGATACATATTGTGTAGGAAGACGCGTACGTAAAAATAAAATGTATGTTATGTGAGTGTACTCGTCGTCGACTAAAAACCAATATATTGACTTGGCGTTAATAATAGTAACTTTATACAATATTTTCAAGCATGATCATTTTTTGTCGCGTGTATACATAGTAGTAAGTTTACCCTCTCTGCGTGTGGGACTGTTCTCACTCTACGTGTGTACATCTGACGTAGGCGACGTGTCCACATTTTTCCACCACTGTCACAGCGACTGTCGATGAAATAACAAAAATATGCAAACTATCGACATCATAAGAATCCAGGTGGGGTTTTCCTTGCTTCCAGTAATGACAAATGACAATACAAACTTATGATAATCAATGCTTTACGTAGTTGGGTAAAAAGACACTACTTCCCAGAAGTGATGAAAGCTAGAGAAGCAATTTGGCTATACATCGATATGTGTGTGCGAAAAAACAATACAACTCTATCAAAGAAAGACTAACGTCAAATTCGGCATGTATATTTCACGTGTTATACAGATTTATACAAGCATGAAATTTTTTTTACATGTGTATGTATTCATCCATGTGATGGGAATGTGAAGTCGAGAAATGCAAATTATCTTTGACATGTCTATTGTTTATTATGTAGTACGATGATGTGCGCCACAACACCATCAAGATAACGAACGACAGGCTTTAATTGCGAAATACTGACTTTTTCCAGTAATTTTCACCAAAAATGTTTAACATTTTCTTAGTACAATTATCTGTATCAACATTCTTTTCATGTTTGAAGACTGAATTTATTGTGATTGTTTGTGCACCAATTTGTCAATTTTTAATGTGCACAGGTGCCTGCGTGCGCCATGCATGACAAATCATTTGAATGCGTGATAGAGTTGTACTGAGAGTGAAAAGCGGTGTGTTGTTTACATTCTTCAAATATAAAAATAATTATATAGTAAAGTAAGAATAACATTAAGAAATGTCTTCCCTCGTCAAAGTTATTTTTATCCTGTTTACTATAAATTTACACTTAACTATTTTAAGGAGTAAATTGAAAAGCCGTCATCACTATTCCCTACACCTGTCCGTCAACTTAACCTACGTCCATATAGCGGGCAGGAGGGAAAGGCAATAAAAAGCGAACTTGAAAGCACATATTATTAAAAGAGAAAAAATGACTGGGTAAATATGGCATAAGTGTAGATTGGGAAACTTTCACTCTGCTTTTACTCAACTCACACTACCGCTTCTCTTTTCCTTGAAGCTCTCCCGTATCCTCCTCCTTCAACAAAAACATGCTTTTCATTCCTTCCGTACTTTTCTCTAACATTGAAAGAGTAGGGAAACTTATGAATATACATGATGACGGCATGGATGTTATGACGTCACGGATAACGGCGACCTCATCGTTTTTGCTTACAGATACCTGTCCCTATATGTGTTATACTAACATAAGCTATTTATATGTAAATGTACTTTCTTTTCTTTGCTTTCACCACTACCCATACACTGTACTCCCTCGTAATGAAAAGACACGAAAGGATAAAAATACATACATTCCATAAAAGACCTTTGAATTTCTAAGCTGTAAGTACCTTCTAAGAAAATAATACTAGGAATACTCCGGAACCTGTAGTAGGTGGTTCCACGATATGCAAGGCTACACCGCCTTGCAGGACTTCAAAGAATGAGGAAAGCTCTCGTCTCCGGAGAACTAAAGCTATTGATGGGTTGTTGGAAATTGGCTGGGAAAGTTCCGTAATGGGAAGAGTAGGTGGGGGTTCCCAATTTCATAAGTTTTCACTTATAAGTTTATTATATTAATATAAGATACTGTATACTATACCATTGTACATATATATGTACATTAAAAAGCCTTCTCCTACATTATCTCTGAATAAAGAAACGAACATATGCATTAAAAATCTGGATTTTACTGTATTATTCCCATACCTCTATCATCCTATCAAGTGGCAGTGGAACCAAGAGAAAGCAATGCATAGAGAGAACACAAGTGATGCCGTCAGATTGAGTTTCTCCTCAGTACAAGGAGAAACCAGCAATATATCTAATGGTGGAGGCTAATGATGAGGTAAAAGCTTAGAAAATACAGAGAAGGACATCATATTTTTATTTCGACACACACACACACAGCTACGGTATAACATTTCTCCTGGATAGTGATGCTATCAAATGTAACCAAAATGCATGATGCTTTCACGTTCAAACCACTTCAAGGCTACACAAGCATGATTATAGCTCTTGGGTGTATACGACACATATTACATGTCCGTCAACATTAGAAAAACCACCTTGTGTAAGTCCTCTTATACATCACTAAAACGATGACGTTATGGATGTGATATGTATATACGCATATAAGAGAAAGTTATTATACCTATACATGCTGAAAGTATATGAGCTTTCATTGTATTATGAATGTACTTGCTTGTAGTGAAAACATCTTCCTATTTTCTCTGGATACTCAACAACAGAGTAAGCAAACCCAAGCCCCCGTACGGTTTTTATGCTGCAGGGAGTTATGCAAAGTTAGGTTTTTCGCACTCCCCCACAACGGGTGCTGGAGGAAGTTGATTCTCTCTTAGAGAAAAGCCACTTAGCATGGAAAGGATACGGGAAAGTGAGAAAGGGAAAGTACAGAGTAGTGCTGGGGAGTAAGTATGACGCAAATCATGACGGCATGAAATCGATGGCGTCATCGTTATTTGGGAAGGAGCTATGCTTTAGCCTGTGCTTTTCCTCGCCTTCCTGTGAGTTCATAACTCGCTTTGCGAGTGTGTATTTGCTCTGGCTCTCTCCACTTTTGCATGCTCTGTTATTGCAAGCTACAGAAAAAGTCCGAAACCGGGGAGTTGAGCATAAAACCAAGCTAAGCTCTTGGATTTGCTCCTCAAAACATTACACGTGCTTGAGCTGAACAGACACAGAGAAGAGAGGAGAATTCACTCACTTACTATATAGTATTTTAACTCTGAATTTGCACATTAATAGGGAAATGAATAGCAAAGGGAATAAGGGAAGTTGTCAATTTTATTGTGAGAAAGAAAGTGCATCGAAATCAATGACAAGCAACACAGCATTTAGAAGATAATTACTTCAGTGTTACAATTAACTGTAATTATTATTATTACCATTGCACTCTGGTTAAGTGTCTAGATTGGAATGCAGTCAAGCAATTTGTGATATAAATTATACGGGATATAGGAGTTACACTTGATTTTGCTTTCGTACCTGTCAAAGTGAATATACCTGACTGATGAAAGTGGCAATAAAATAGCTACTGCACTGGACTTGTGCTGATACCTGAAGTTTCATTCTAGCAACATAAAAGTATTTCAAGTATTTATTGTTAACACAGTGAAATCTTTTGGTGATACAGTGAATTTGTGAAATCTTTATCTTACGAAAGCTTTAAAATTCAAGTGATTCTATTGTAAACGTCAACTGCTACCTGAACCTGTGAAACAACTGGATAACTATTTAATCCTTCCTTTACCGAGAGTACATGCGTTACAATAATCTTTCAAGCTGCCAGGTATGTATTTCTTTTTAAAATCCAATTCATTTAAGTTGCATGCAAAGTAACTTTTATCATTCCACCTGAATGCAAAAATTAGCATGGTGAATTTAGTAGGGCTGTTAATAGGGAAAATCGAATGTCATAAGTTGACTTAGTCATCATACAGCAGGGGGTTAAGTCAATATATAATCATACCGCTTCAATTTCATGCTCTCAATTATACGAGTTTGTCCTACCTCATTTGCTGCATATTGGACACAACGCTCATGAAATCACATGAACAAAGTTGCATGTAATATGCATGCTTTCCAAAATGCACCTTGCTCAACCTCAGCAAGTACAGACGTCCAACAGACTTTACTGGCGTAAGAGAAAAAGCCGCATGACATGACAATATCACTGCTCGCGACACTCCTCACATGATAGTTTAGCAGACAAGTCTCACAAGATTCTTATTACTTCATCAACTGAAGAAAAAAATCATATGACTTGACTTTGACTTTTGCGTACGCTTGTTGATACAGTTTAATGTTCCGAGTAGAAAACGAGAGTTTAAAAACCTAGCATATCAACAAAACGTTAGAAAAAACGGTACATATGCATACAACATACATGATACTTTAGAGCATATATAGCGCATTTAATCAAGTACAACATTTTGAATTACTATTTTTATATTTTACTATTAATAACGTCATTTGCTTTCCTTGAGAGCACTCAGATGTTAGCTTTACAACTACTACTCTAAAAAATGAAAGTGTTCAGTAGCGATTCTGAGCACGTGCGACTGTGTAACAGTAACACACAAAGTTGGCCAGTTTGCAATTGAATCAGAGAAATGAAGCACTGAATACATATAATTTGCAAGAGATGTGCATAGCAAGTAGGTATGCTCACGCTTTCTTGTAAAAGACGGAAAGCAAATATTTAGGTATGCATGATGCATGCATGGTGGTAGTAGTAGTAGTACGCTTATAGCACAGAAAAAGAACGAGCGACACACTGGCTTGAAGAGAAAGGATATTGCTTCTGCCATGCTATTATACGAGGAGCTTGGGATGCGGGTAGATTGGTACGAGCGTCTGTAATGACGTCAATCCGGGTCTTGCAGGCATATCACCCACGTCATTACCCTGACCAATGACGCCAACTGGACAGGGTGGAGAACTCTCTCACATAGTCTCTATTCTTGATAACGGAATGGAGTGAAATGTGTGTGTTGAGTGGAATACCTACTTTTTTGTGGGGAATATGCTAACATGCTATACGAAGCTAAGATAGAGAGGAAAACTGCCAGGCTGCTAGCACATTACAATTTATGTGTTGGAGTGAAGGCCTTCCTGTGTTCTGCGGAATACATTGTAGTTTGTATGGCTATGCAGTTCTTTTTATATCTCTATTGTTCACTATATTAGCTTCCTATACAAATTGGATGAACACAGGTTGAGAAAGTAGTAGTAGTACGAGTAAGATTCCTGCTAAAGCACGGAGAAAGGACTAGGAAAGATGATGATTGATGACTATAGAGACATGTAGTAAGTTAGTCTATTATGTAGTTGCGCAAAGTCAAACTTTTTCTGGTTTGTACCAAGATCCAACCACCACCACCATCACCACACTACAGACAGTTATAATAGCGATGCTGTATATGAGTTTTACAAGAATGTATTCCAGCATATTACACAGGCCGAAACACAATGTATGATTAAAGTGATGGTAGGATTTCCACTTGCTCGCTGTATCTATAAGGAATAACTGTTATGACGGAGGTGTGAGGAGCCGAAACAGGAGATATGTGGTTTTCAGAATATACGCTACAGCGAGGTGGAATCAATATGATATACTCGCTTTCCTATATTTGCGGCGGATGTTAGTCTGCTCTCATACTATATTGCTTTCCATTCCATCTCGTTTTTTAATACAAACCACACATAAACATTCATAAGAATTTTATGTGATGCATCTTCCAAGCTTATTCTGTTTCTCTTATTACAATTGCTCGTATCCACAAAGTGAAGAAATCTGTACATAAAATGTAATGTGTTTTTCTTCAATTTCATATCGCCCCGTGTAACTTGATATGTGTGTTGCATGGTAAACCAGTATAGGATGATTTTGCTTTCTCGGTTTTAAAGAAAATCACGTACAAACATAGCAGAGCACTCTCGCTATTATGTCTGTTGAGGTATATAGTCACTTGTCATTGACTAGTCGACTGAGCTTTACTGCTAAGCTCATAATTCTTTTAGACTCACTCACTTTCTGTGTGTCTTATGAGGAGGAAGTTTTATTCCTGGTTTACTTTATCTCCCAACACCACTACTCCCTATACATGCTGCACAATCTTATATGGGTTGTTTTTAAAGTCTAATTGTTTAAATATAGACTTTATTTAGGGAGAGTGTGCTATTATTGGACAGGAATATCACACATCATATAAACACCCTTTTAGTATATTGCTCTAGGCACACCTCTGGAAACTTGTTATTTGCCTTTTCTTGATAGTCTCTTGAAATTTATTTAGGTACAGAGGTACAAGTATGATTATGTTATGATTATACCAGAGGTCTTGCCGTTTCTACAAATATAGATGAGGAGCTAAATGACTGATAGAAAATCTCCTGTAAAACTTTTTATGTCAAAGCGAAAAAACAAGATTTTATTAAGAGATAATAATATGCATAATAATAAATTTATATATAGAACTCTGCTAAGGTGAAAAAGTTCTCACCTGTTTGTTAATGTTAATTTTCTACACTTTATGTGGTAAAATGTGATGACACATAATTTGATTGAATTGACACAGCAAAGACAAAGAAAGGAAACAAGTCGTGCCAGTAGATATTTTATTTGAAATTTTCTTCATAAGATGTTTTGTATCAGAGGAATTCATTGTTATAAAGTTTTGCTTGGTAATAATAATTACAACTTATCCTATGATTATAATGAAGATCTTAATTAGTATTTTGAATAGGAAATCCCACTCATGTGAACCCACAAGAGTGTGAGTTCTGACCTTTTCCTGATGTTATTACGGGGAATGTGTTAAAAGTATTCATATTAAACTTTAAGCTTTCCAATATTTAACACAGATTTTTCTAGCCAGATGCTCTCATTCTATATGTTATAAAAAATTCAGGGTTTTTAATTGTGATTTACTTAATAACAACACATATGGCTCATTCGAACAAAAAATACCGTCATGGTTCTGCACTCTGTAGCAAGCATTGGATCTGGCCATTACCGATCCGGACAAAATTAAGGGAACCTCCAAAAACATGGAGGTGGTGTTCACAAAATGTGCCATTTTTGAACAGCTA
>JAQIXX010002166.1:0-26551 GCA_034700605.1 Willowsia nigromaculata
TCCTCGTCTTCTTTCTGTCTCTCTCCTTTGGAAACTTGGAAGTACTTTTCATTCTATCACGGAGAGTGAAGTTACATTCATAATATATTATATGGCAGACATACATTCACATTATTTTTGAGGCAAAGAGAGAACATAATGGTAATAATGATCATCATGATGACGGCGATGCTCGTCATGATAATGATAATAATAATAATAGTGATACAACCAGGGAAAGGGAGAGGAGCAAGCAGGTATGTATGAAACACCACACAACAACAATATCGTCAACAACATCATTTCTCGCCACCACGGCATGTATATATGCAACTGGATAAAGATAGGTGGTGGTGGATGACGATTAGGTATACTGACAACAAACAAGGATACATGCATAAAATGAAATGGAGAATGACTAAGAAGAAAAACCATGTGTATCAGTGTGCTTTTTTATGAATACTTATATGATGCCTATTTACGCCTTGCCATCATGCCTGGTGGTGGTAATATTATATATACACATGTCATAATGTGATATACACACGTTTTTATTATGATTATTACTCTTGGCGAGAAATATTGCATGGAGAACGGATGAATGTGTCGTTTTTCTTTAGCAGAAGCAGTTAAAGTAAAAGAGAGTGTGCGTTTTTGTGGGCTTTGCTGGTGTAATATGTGTGTAATGTTATATATATGTATTGAGGATCGTCATCATCGCCATGAAAAGTACATAATAAATATATAACATCCTGCGCAGGAGAGCGCAGCCAGACTAGTAGTAAATGTAGGAACGATGTGAGTGAGCCTTTATAATGGGCTTCCCAAAAAGAAGAAAAGAGTTTTGATTGATGGCTGCCATTAAAAGTGACACTTTTGTAGAGGATGGATGGATGGATGGATAGATGACTGCTGCTGCTGTGTGTGGTGGTGGTGGTGGTACTTAGATAGATGGAACTTTCTGGATATTATGATTGCATTGCATTAGACACATACACACAGCACACACTCATGCAGCATACATATGAGTGAAGAGTAGAGAGATGGACAGATGGAATGGACCGTTTTTCTCTTTTGTTGTGTTTATGTATTAATGGACAAGATATATGATGGTGAAATAATCGTAATGTGCTTTGGAAAATGTGGAAATCTCCTGTGTGACGTGCTTATATTCTCTCTCTCTCTTCATGGTTATGTGTTGGTTGGCTCGTCGTCGAGGAAGACGAAGAACATAAAATGAAATTGTGTACACTGCTGAATAATGGCATGCCATACGGATGACATTAGGAATGGATGGACATACATCACTTATTATAAAATAAAGAAGCAATATATTTTACTTGTCTCACAGCAGACTACAACAAAAAGAAGCTGGAAATAATGTGTCCAAATCGTGTAAAGTATGGATTGTAGAGAGAGAGTCAAATTAGATGAGAAAATGTTGAGCTGAGGAGAGAACGACGGGTGTTTGTACTTATTTCACTTTTGTACATATTTGCCACTTTGGCAGTTAAAGTCATTATAGAAGATATTGTGCTCATTCATTCAGCCATCTACCAATAATTCATTCACTTTCAATTGAAAGCTAGTTTTCAGAAAGAAAAGGAATATATTGCTTCACTCTGTTGTGAAAAACTCTGTGAATAATGATGAAAGTGACGATGAATTTACCAACAAAAATATGGAAAAACTGGATGAAAAGTGCCAGATAGCCAGAGGAGGGATTTAAAGCGGAGATAAATGACTGCATCATGTACACCTATTGTCCTCCGGTGTGTTTTTATTATCAGGAGGAAAAGAAAAAAATCTGCAGGGGTACCGCTATACAATTTTATTGTAAAATTTTATCAATATAGCAAAATGGTACATCACACCAGCGGGGGAAAAGAAGGAAGGGCAGTGAGATGACGACGAGGATCAAGATTGGAAATAGTGCAATGCAAAAGACGGACCGGTAGTAGGGCACAAGTAGCACACACAATCATCATGATGATGATGATACTACTACTCTCTACGAGACCCCATTCATATGTAGCAGTTTTTTTTTGAGAAAGGAATTTTCTTCAAAAGAATGAACAAGTTGAAGGAGAAGAAGAAAAAGAGGAACACACGAGAGCAGCAGGAGTAAATCCCTTTGAAAGTATAAAACCACGTTTTTTCCCTTTCTCACTATCGCCAGTAACCAGCTTCTTCTGAAGCATGACTAACTAGAAGGTGCATTCAGTTTCGTATGTTTTGCATGCCTTGGATGTAACAGGAAAGTGTCTAATGATATGTACATCATTATAATATCCATAAAGAATGGAAATATATGTGCATACCTACACAAAAGTATGAATGAACGAACAGCAATATCATAAGTATATACATAGAAAGAGGCAGGCATGCATACATACATAATGCAAATATAGATACTACTAAACTAGTCATAACACGCAAACGTCTATGGGATAACACAAGGTCAGGTTTTAATATTTTTTATATTTTGCTTTTTTGGTATTTGAACAGAGAAGTGAATGAAGAAGACGACCAGGAACCAGAAAACGAAGAAGTTGGAGATGCTCAATGTCTTTTCCTCGTTTTACTCTCTCGGGCTTGTTGAGTCAGGCACAAGAGCACACGAAGAAGCGAAAAAAAGGAAGGAGAAGTTGAACAGTGAAAAAGTGTTTTTTATACTTGCTTTTGCTCTGGCTCTCCTTCCATAATATTCTTTTCAAAGTGAGCACCAACAAGAGTTCCAGTTTTCTACATCTTCACTATTTTTTCTCTTTTATACTCTGCAGAGATGATGATGATGATGACGATGATACTCACTGAACCCAACGCCGCCGCTCCCAATGCTATGCAGTTTTGCGAGTTTATAAGCACAAGGAAAAGTGAAAAAGTACTTTGTCTACTACGACTTTGTATGGCAGCAGTGATAACTGCCTGTGTGCGTTTTCGAGCTGGGTGAAGGAGTAAATGTACTCATGAATATACCTATGCATAAAATATGTACATATAATATAATATTTACTCTTTTCACACTACACTACATTTTCCTTCGTCTTTCATGCAATTTATTTAAACAAGAGCAAGCGAATGGAGTATACTTTACTGCACTGGCTGGCAAAAAGGCTGCTATTATTATTATTATGCTCTTTTCTTTTGGCTTCATCCTATTTCTTTGCATTTGTCAGTAGAGCAAGTTCATTGCTTGCATGCTACTATACCATATTCCCCCACCATCAAAGAAACCTTGGCCTTTTATGCAATCAAACATGCATCCATGTTTATTTTCCAACAAGTCTTGTACCAAGTTACATTTTTTTGCGGAGACTCGCACAGTTTAGTGGAGTGCATGTAACAAAACACTAGAGTAAGATTGCAACTCACACAACTCTTTCATTCCTTTGATCATGCTGATGAGGATGGCGGTGTTGCTCACGCAGATAGCTTGAACTACGCAGAGCAAGTGCTGTTGTGAGATCAAAAATATTCAACAAAATACCTACTTATTTGTGCATGTGCTAAGCCTGACCTTTCCCCCTCTATATGTATGTATTGGAGAAACTCATTCACAAATAATAATAATATAAGTTGAAGATTTGGTTGCATGTTTTTGTGCAACTTTACTAATATAATGTTTATATCTACCAACTTATATACAATGCATTATTTTACTACGAAAGAACGAAGCACACCAAAAAGCCACCATGAACCAAGTCTTTTTCAGTTTGCTCTCTCACAGCCAGCACAACCGTTTTGTCCTAGACAAGTGTAGTTCTCTCTCTCTCTCTTCTGGCAGTGGAGTAAAATGTTGTAGTAAATGTGCGTAAAAAAGAGAGAAGAAAAAGGAGTGAGGAGCAACAGCAGCAGACATGCAGACAGCAGCATGGATTTTGCTCGGCACAACAGAGGAGAAGAGCAGACACAGTTTTTTTCCATCTTTTCTTTACTACGACCACTACCAACCAAACCACCACTATACTTACTATTTACTACTTTTTACTATAAATGTTGTAAGTAGTACTACTATGTGAATCCTATGAATGAATGAATAGTATATGCATACTGGTTATGTATTATTATCTCCTTTATGCTTAATATTATAGGGTTTCTTTGTGATATGTATTGTGTAAGTTTTGGCTAAAGTATCTAAGAGGCAGAGAAAAAATGTGTTATGTTTGTGCAATGCCATATGAGAGGGTTTGCTTATTTTTTGCCTGCATGTAGTCTCCTTTCCGGGTATGCAAAAAATATGGTTGTAGGTACCATTGCATATTGGAAGAGTGCATTCTCCAGAATCTGGTATTTTCTAGTTTGCCGAGAGGTGTTTACCAATATGAGAAGGCCAACTGAAGTGGATTCGCTAAATACTTGTCAACAGACGAAAGAAATGCAAACAAGTGTTTGAGAGAGAACATATTTAGACATAATGGACTCTTTTCCTTTATTTCAATTCTTTCATGTGTATTCATTCATGTATGTAATATGTAATAGAGAAATCACATGGAGTGCATTTGGTAAAGCCACTTTGAATAATCATGCCTTTCCCAACCGCATCGCCCTTTCCTTTTTTACTTTAACGGTACAAGCAAAATTACATCAAAATTCGCTCAACCGAATTACGTCATATTTTTTAAACTGAAACTCTCAACATTTTCCAGATGATGTTGGCGCATTCTCCCGAAAATACATCAAGAGGAAAAAACTGATTTTTTATAGTTCATTCAATGTCAAGCTCTTCAATGCACCTAAAAGTCACCATCATATTAACATCTCATCACAGTCACCGAGTGAAAATTTCATTGACAAGGGAAAGATATTTTCCCCCTCTTGCTACAAAATATTTTCCCTGCCTTCTGTAGGGGAGAAAACAGTATTATTTTCGTAAGTAATAATCCCCGGGCTGTGCATTTTTATCCAGAAGTGAAGCAGTAAAAAGTCACTGAGATCTGACAGTGAATGAATACCTACTTGACCCCTATGTTTACCGCTAACCACTGGTATAGATAAATATCATATAAAAAATTTGGACAAGGTACTCTTATTATTTAATTTTGTTAAAATTTCTGTTAAAGTTTTGTTAAAATAAAAAATTTAGGCATTCACCAACTCTAGTTAAAATTTGAAATATTATAACTCAATACGCCAAGCCCTGTACACCATCATCGTGTTGCGCTAAAATAGCAAGAAAAACTTTGTGAGTGAATACAGCGTGGCAGACTCGACTTTTTAGATCAGAGCCACGGCGGCTTGTTGAATGAACGAAGGTAGCGAAGGGCGAAAGAAGGCATTAATCTCTGTTGCACTCAATGAAACTTACATACAACACATATACAAGCGCTTGGTACAATGCACACAATAAAGATGATCTGTTGAATGGCGACTGTATATTGTGGCGACGACTTGCTGGTATGCACTCTGTAAACTTTATTATAAGCAATTACATCTATTTTACTCGTACATCCAATACACGTTACTTCTACATGTTTATACATATTCTATACAGCCACAATGGAATAAAAGTCGGCTTGTAAGGAAAACGATATCATGTGTTACATTATGTCAGTCACTCTTTGAGACAATTTGTTGGGAAAGAATAAAATAAATAATGGGTTCAGCTTATAAGGTATCTATTACCCATATAACGCAGCTCTAAACAGTTGAGGTTTTTCTAAGATCAAATAAACTGGATATGGTTAAGGTGAAGTGGGCAATACGAAAAAAGATTTTCCCCTGTTTTCCTTCACTTTCCATGTTTACCCGTTTCTCGTTCACTTTCTCTCCTTCAGCGCATTACCTTCTGCTCATATCTTCAAAACTAAAAATCCACCTCTTCTATCCACACTTTTTCTGTTAATCAACTTAAATGCATGAAATGTTCTTAGAGCACCATGCATTCTGCCGAGTTACTTCTGCTATTCGTTGTGCTGTGGGTTATATAGATGGTTGAAAAGGTGCAAGTTTAGAACGAAATATATTATAAGTGTATATCTTTACAAACACATTGAACACTTTTTAGTTAAAAGCTCGTGCTGCAAGTTGCAGCTATAAGACAGGTAGATATTATAAAACTCGTTTGAAATATATTTATTTATGTGTACCTGCGCATTTCTCTAAAGAATCTTTCTATAATCAAAGGTAATTTCAGCATCACCCGCTTTTACCGAATTAGCAGCATGTCATATAGAAGAGACAAATAGCTATGCATTTTTATCATTGTATACCTCAAGTTCCATCAACCACTGAAATGCATTGAAAAAGATGTATTTTATAAGAAAACAGATTTTCAAAGGAGCATGTTGTAAGATACACATTATAGTTGATGGGCAGAGTGTACAGCGACATACATAATATTAAGTTTCTCTCGTCAAACCTGATTGTGAAATGAAATGAGTACTATGAAGTTTAAGCAAAGTATGTTATGCGTGTATTATGTTGGGGGAGTGTATGAGAGGAGACAACACAACATATCTATATGTTATATGGCAGAGTCCTTTCTTTTCATCGTCATCAGAGAGGAAGCTTGTACGTGCACCACTCAAGACAACTGGTGCTTAAGAAAAACGTTCGTTATGCTAGTTTATGTGTAGGTACGTTCGTTCTCTCCTTCGTCAAACTTTAAGACGAAGGATAGAGGAGAAAGCGAGAGAGAAAGAGCACCCATCCATCCATCCTCCGTCCTCCATTTTTTGAAGTGAATGACAGACAGAAAGGAGAAAAGTAGAGAAAGTGTTAAGACCACCTTTCTCTAATAAAGGATATAATAAATATAGCAAACTTCCATTCTATATATTATAAACTATTATCCTGTCACTCTTGTATACACATACACACCCTCTATATTATGCTGCCATCATCATCTCCGTGGCACGACGTTATGTTATAAAAAGGATTGGCATCTCACATCACATTGCATCACAAACACACACACGCAAACTGAGGAAGAAGACGAAAGAATGAGTGCAAGAAAATATAATAAGTATATATATGTATATACATTGTGAGAGGGAAAGAAAAGGGAAGGCGCTATTATAGAAAAGAAAAACATTCAACTCAATCTATATTTTATAGAAGGAAAACTACCCACACACACACAGCAGAATCTAACACAGTCATTGCCACTCCAATTCAAACCGACCGTCATCCTCATCATCGTCATCATCAAACAACCAAACATGATTTCATCCTGTGAAGAAAAACTGCCACCAGAGAAGAAGAAGAAGAAGACGAGGAAGAGTTTACACATAAAATACATACACGTGCTATAAAGCAATCAAAAAAGTTGTGTATAAAAGCGTGTACATACAATAGTTACCACACATTATATTGAATTGGATATATAAGCTCTCGTTCTACGACGTTTTTCTGTTGAAACGACACAAAGTTTGTACCTATTATCCCGTCTTATGTAATGTGTATAAAAAGGGGAAAGTTTACTGAACGAGTTGAAGAAAACGACGAGCGGACGGATGGACGAGCAGAAGAGAGAGAGAGAGAGAAAAGAGAAGAAAGACGGACAGAGTCAGTCAGTCACTTAGCCAGGAGACGAGCGAGAGAGAAAAGAAGAAGCAGCAGTCAGTCACACTCATACACAATGTAATACAACATACAGTACCAAAAATACAGATATATATATGGTCCACGTAAGTAAACCACTTATAGAGAGGAGCTAGTAGGCTTACTTTGTTAAAAAGTAGATTTTTTAGTAAATAGTATTAAGTAAGCAGATATATAAGAATTTGTTGGAGGTTTATACAAAAAGAAAGGAGTGAAGATGACGACGATGATGATGAGGAAGAAACAGCGGCAGCAGCTTAACGAAAGGTATACATATACATAATAATATGTATTTACACATGGATGAAGGGCGAAAGAGAGAGAAAAGAAGAATAAAAAAAAGATGTAGAGGATTCAGCGGCAGAGAAGCAGGATGGCATAACTAACATAATAATACCAACAAGAAAAAGAAGAAAGCAGAGTGGAGGTGGTGGAGGTTGGTACATATAGAGTTCCTCCATGCACTGGAGTCTAATGTGTGTGATGGCAATGGCAAAAAGAAGAGTGGCAGCGATCCATCCATCCAAAGCTAGTCAAGTCAAGGCTGCTTCTACTTTCTACTGCCACCACCGCTGTAAAAAGCTGACTGACTATAGCATACACACTGGCACTCTGTGTATTTCCAGCACAGTATTCTCTTTTCTCGCTCGTCAAGTCACTCGGTGTGTGTGTGTGTGTTTGAGTGTTTCATGCATTGTATGTATTTTAGCAATGCTTCTGCTGCTGCCGCTGCTGGATCGATAAGAAATGACTGGCAACGTCCTGTGATGGGAAAGAGTTTTTAGCTTCTCTGACTTGAGTCGTCGAAAAAGAGTGAGCCCGTGACGGATCGATAGGAAATGACTGACATGAGCAAGACCTCAACATGGCAACAGTGGCCTGGAACGGGGAAGAAGCACAGTGAGCTGTTCTGCTATGCTGGTGTAACATTGTACTAGAGCTCCTTCTTATTCTTCATCTCTCTTCACTTCTCTTTCCACTTCACTTCTACCACTGCACAGCCTCGAGGAAAAAACGGAAAATGTGTATTATACTATTTCACAACAAAAGCTGCTCCTTCTACCTCTTCTCTTTAAAAATGTTGACGGAGAAGACGCGAAGAAGAGTGGCAGTTGTACATTGGTTGAATGAAATGTATACATACAATTTTTGTCCTTGCCTTGATGTGCCTATTTACAAATGTAAACATTACGTGTGTTTATGCAATATATTATTATTATTCTGACTATGCTTTCATTTTCATAAAGATTTGATAACTTGATATACTTGTGAGTGTGTTTATAAGGTTTATTATTACAATAGACGTTTTTTATATCTTTAATGCGCGTCTTTTCTCTGTCCGCTCATATTCTCCCCCTTTTCTTGTACATTGAGAGAAAGTATACTAAAAGCTTTGATTTGATGAAACAAAAAGGAATGAGTTAAAAATCAGACTAAATTGTATACCTATAGAGGTAACACGTGTATATGCCTACAATGTGTTTTTTGTATAAAAACGGGAAGAGGGACCCACACAATATATAGGTAAGTAAACTGTATCATCAAAAAAGGAAGAGGAAAAAGTATTGATGTGGATGTGATGTGTGTATATGACTCAAACTGTGAGACGGAAAAAAGGGCAGGGAGACGGACAGGCAGCGAGAGGGAGTGAGTGAGAGAATGAAAAGAAGAGAGAGAGAGAAACAGAGAGAAAAAATGGAAAAGTATAGAGGAGGAAGAAGACGGTGAAGGAAAGTAGAAACGAAATCGATGACACAATGAGTGACAACTTCCAACTTCTTCTTTCACTCACTCAACAACAACAGCAACGAAAAAGAAGCACACACAGTAACAAAAACTCCTAAAGGAACACACACATTGAAAGAAACCCATAGCCTAAAATGTAGATACAATAAGAATGGACAGCACCCATCAACATCATATCATTATATGAGGTCATGTACATGCATTGAGATACACGAGGAGTATTATGTGTCCTTACTACTTACTAATATTTTTTAATATAAGCATCTATATATTTTCTCCGTGAGGAAATAAGAGTGAATGAGAGATAGCGAAAGGATGGAGAGAGCAAGTGACTGACGAAGAGAGACAGAGAATAAGAAAAGGAAGAGCCAAAAACGATTGGATGGGCGGATCGTGGATGGATGGACGATGGACGGACAAACTTACTTTTTTCTTGGGTACTCACTTTCATAATATCCTATTGCTTTTGCTTACACCCTGTCTTCTTCTCGTCTACAATGGACACACAATATACACTTATATTATTGCCATTTCTATTCTTCTCGGGTGGATTGGATGTATGTGTGTTTGTATGGAGGAGTCACTCACTTCACTCTTCGTTTCGTCTTCAACTCTCGGCTCAAATCTATACTTTGTGTTTTTTATTCTCTAGTCCTGTCCAGCAGGTCTTTCGACTTCTTCTTCCATATCTTTCTCTGACGAACTGATATGTATTTTTATGTTCTATTTTTTCCTCTCCCTTTTCTACTTTTTCTATCTCTTTCACTCTTCTTCTTTCTCTCTCTCTCGCTGTTTGAGTTGAGTGAAGTGAGTGGTGGTGATGGTGGACCTTTGGTCCTCTCTTTTCTGTCTATGTGTTCCCATTTTCTTTTTTTTACTTGTTCTTCTGCTTCTCTTTCTTTCTCCATCTTGTCTTGTGTGATACTTATGGCGATAGTGAGTTACAAGTTACTACTACAAAAAACTATTCCTTGAGGAGTTTTGTTGATATGGGCGTATAGAGAGCATGTTTAGCAATTTATATTTTATAAATGTGTACTGTCGATGGACGGATGGATGGAGGAGAAAGCAATGGAGAGAAAAGATAGATGGATAGTTAGATACTATATGCTTGTTGTGTGTGTGTTACTACATATTGGTTGTAATAATACTCGTGTGAGTAGTAATGTGTGTGGCAGTTGTAATAGTACTAGGTAGGCAAGGTGTTCGCGTCCTCCTTATAAAATAGGTATCTGCCGTACATATTATAGAGCTGTCCTTCTGGATGGGTTTAGATGGACGGACAGCGGATGGACAGTCGGATGGATGGATAGATGAATGTAGCACGGGCGACTGAACTAACAACACCACACACTCTGACTATTTCAGTAAGAGGTAATAACAACAAGGAACAAAACACCATCACTGCCTTTACCACACCAATACAGCAGCAAAATGCAATGTGGGAGGGTGAAAGGAACATCACCATCAAAATGAGAAGAAATGGAGAGGATGTAGGAAGACAGGCCATGGTCATACGAAATAAAATCCGATGAGTATGGCAATGGGTGAAAGTGTTCCATCCACTGGTTTGAAGTCTAATAATGGAAAGGGTACAACAAGAACATGATAATATGAATCTTGTATGATGACAATAACAGTGGTACATTAAGTAGAGACAAGGATCCGGGGAAAACTTCAATTGTATTTTTTTCGGATCTGTCGAATCCCTCGTTTTCATCTCGGCATCTTGGAGCGTCACTATATGTATCTATCTGCAATGTACACCTTTGAATGAACCTACCTGTTAGCATGTTAAAATAAAATTTCAAAATTGCTTTGCTGCCTACTCAAATATAATTTCACAAAATCACAAGGCGCTGTAGTAGTCGTTTTACATTTAGTGATTTGTTGGGACTCGTAAATACATAATTACTTTTAAGTAGAGAAAACTGCACAATTACAGATTCTAGTTTATGTACATATCTTATTGGCTTTCTACTTTTTTGACCTTTGCACTCACCCCTAAATTGCTTAGAATTTTACTACTACTGGTTACTTCAAACGTTAAAAAATATTGCACCCCTATCCCATAACTCTTGTTATTATCTAGCCAACTACATTTTGCTCATATACATCCTAAATCCTTCTCCTACAGTCACAATGGTAAACTATCATCATGAAAAGATCATGAGCACTCAAACATTTTTTTACGATACACATCATCAACAATTTTGATACACATCCCTTCCAAAATCACGGTTATACATCATTATTGTAATATCATTATTATCAGATTCATATCAACATCTTTTGTTCTCAGTGTGGTAGCAGCTCTTCATTTACTTGGCTCTTGTTCCTCTTGACTAGTGAAATTTCCATGTATGTCCGTATGAATTATCTATCCCAACTCATTTTTCATTCTTTTAGCCAAAGAAGACGAGCTAATACATGACGTTCACATAAAACCAATAAAAATCTCAGACAGGTAGGTAGCTGCATAATAGAAGCTAATACAACACACACAGAGAACCTTATTGCCTTAAAGTCCATACATACATAAATTTTATGTACACTCATGATGCACAGCCAAGCCTACAGGAGCCAGTAGACAATATCATTAGAAGAGTATCATATGAACAAGAGCAAAAATGTTTTTTTTTCTTCTTCGAATCTCACATACCAGAGGATCCCTCCTCCATTTGATTCCAAGTGATCCACCACATTGAAATAGTTTTATAGTACAAAGTACTTCACCGAGAGGAGAAGAAGACTCACAAGTCATGATTCATGATGACTAAATTGCCATTATAAAACAACCAGCTTCCCATTGTTTATCATCAACCTGGCCCATAAATTCACCTTTTTCATTGCTCCACTACTATCATATCATCCAATCCACCACCACTAGTACAGATACTACTCTGCGGATGATGCATTATTTCTTTTTGCTTGCATAACTTTTTTTTATTTCTCGCATACATGTCTACATTTTTATATCCTACGTATCGTCCATCTGCTTTTGATTATCTATATCTGTGTCTCTTATGTGTCTGCAAAAAGGAGTTCTCGCTCTCTTGCTCCCTCATAAACACACTGAAATACATCATCAACAACAATAACGAAAGTTGAAAGAATAAGATCGTGAATAATATATAATAGTAGAGTTATTAGTTTGCTAGTACAGAGCTCTGTTTTTTTTCTGCTGATGGCGGTTGGTGATGTGATGGCACTGCTGGCAGTGGTGTATGCCATGCTCACGTACTTATTTTATTACCCTTCTTATTTAGCTGATATGCATTTCTATTTTTTCGTGAATCAACTCAACTCTCCAAGAACTCGACCGACCTGTCAGTCTTTCTGTCTCTCCATCCATCCATCAAGCATCAGCTCAAAAGCAGCATCGTAAGAAGATCATCCCAGATCCCACCACAAAACATCTAATGCATGTTACGAACAACCTCCTCATCAACGAGAGGGCTTTTCTTCTCAGCGTTTCATTGTCAAAATCCTTTTCGTGGTAATAATAATTGATAATATGTAACATTGCAAAAGAGCAAAACAATAAAGCAGCAGCTCATCATCATCGTGAGGAAAAATATACAAAGTACTTTGCCTAAAGACTTGCTATAATTTACGTCAATATATTCTACTTGTTCATTTTTATCCCCTCCATTACTTGTGTGTGTGTGTGTGTGTTTCATTTTTGGTGCGTGACATCCTCAGAAATTAAGGAAACTTGAAAAACTCCAATAAAGCCGTGTTGATGACAGATATGTACTTGAATATTTTATCCTGGCAAGGTTACGCTTGATTGAAATGGTCCAAAAATCAGTAAAAATCGCACTTGACTGTATCTAAAAAAGTCGAACATGATCATGCAGTGAAAAAATGACGACTTTACTGGTAAAAAGTTAAAAATGAGGATGACGAGTGAAGAAATAAGTTATCACCGTCATAAACTAAAGCAAACCCCTTTATTTTCAAAGATTATATGCATCTCATCTTGAGCCGCTCTTGTTTTGGACTCTATGCGAAAGACGAAATAATAAGTTAGTTTTTTCTCTGAGTTGAACAAAAGAGGAAAAGGGAATAAGTCGAGCAGAATAATGACTGACTGCAGTAAATCCTTTGCTTGACTTTGACTTTTGTGATGATGCTTATATGACGATGATTGCTGCGACGACCAAGAAGAAGACGCTGGTCGTAATAATATTATTATTATTGGTAGAAGTAGTCATCTTTTCTGGCACAAAAACGTACTGGTGATGATGGTAGCTAGCAAAAAATGCGTGTACAATTATGCTCGTTTTTGGCTTGTTGGGGGATGAAAATTGTACGAGATGGATAGATGGATAGATTTATTATTGCTTTTCAAAAAGGATATACATGTATTATTATTTTTTTTGTCGAGCTGCTCACATAATGTGAATAAGTAGAGAATAGCGAGCAATCATAAAAGAATTATGTATGTATATACCTAATAACGATATAGGTATGCATTCTACGTAACTCACTCGACATGCTTGACTTTTTTTAAACTTTGCTTTAGCAAGAAAGGGTAAAGCTATAAAATAGAAGAAGAAGAGGAACAGATTCCTTTCAATCTTTTTATGACGGCTGTCTCTCATGCCGTCATAATTCTTACGTTTTCGTGATGTGATGCATGCTCGATTCTTTTGGATAGATGGATGGAGCAAAAGAAGATGGACAGCAGAGAACAAGATCGAAACGAAAGGCTTTATAGGTACTTTTCATCATCATCATCATCATCAACACCCCTTTAGTCTTGTTTGTCTCTCTCTCTCACACACACAACTGATTTCATGGATTCACCAACATAATCAGCTCAAAGCTCATCTCTATATTGTGCCTGCCTGTAGTAAAATAATCTAAAACCCCTTTATTGCAATGCATTACACTTGTCTTCAAAGACGAAAAAAGAGCAGCGCTCTCGATCACCACCACTGCCATCATATCATCATCGTCATAATCAACAACAACTGAAAACTTAAAAACTATAAAAAAGTTAAAACTGCCGACAAAAAATAGATATGTCTAATAATTCTTTTACTTTTTGAAAGGTTTGACAAGATCGCTTTTTAAGCATATATAACGTCTTTACTCATTCACTCATGCTTCTCACAGCAGTACTCGTCTACTCGCCACCATCACCAAATAACAACTACTTCTACTCCTGCTATAAAAATGATCAAGTGGAACAATACAGCCTGTCTTGGCCTTGTTTGTATCATATCACACAGATATCACACAACAAGTACCGCCAAGTACATCATAATGCACAAATGCACTTTAAGGCAAAAATATGAAGATGTACTCAGCAGAGATCATCACGTAAAGAATCTAATCTAATTTATATATGGTTGGATATACTTGTTGAGAGTAGGTATATCTGCTTAATAAGTCACATTATGAAAATTATATATACAAATATTCTATCACGTTCCTGCTCTTCATTTTGCTCCTATTATTGTCCACCTTAGATGCTCAAAGCTGTCGTCAGTCGTCAACGGCCTTGTTTTTATGCATTAATGTAACTCGTTTTCTCGTCTTTGTTCTCTGCCTCTGCTGTAATAAAACATTCTTGTCTGTTCCATGATGATACGGATCCGGACTGCCTAAAACATAATTCTATTTTGAATGATAATACCTACCCTACGAATATATATTATGTAATAATATCTATATGTATATTATCTATCTTTAATTTTTGTCACTTGCTTCAGTCACATCCACCATCGAGAATAATTGATAGAAAATCTGAAATTTATAAATGTTTCACTCATCATGCAATTAATTGCCTCAATAGTCATTTGCATGGGAAGTAACAAGGTGTGTAACAAGTTATGTCTTTATAGGTCTGGTATAATACTGATCTGCAAACAAGTGTGAGAATCACTTTTTCGTGTGGAATATTTTAGGTGAGTTTAGTAAATAGAAGGGTTATTTACCAGATATTTATATCATAGAGCTGTCTGGTTAATGTGCTTACTAGTTTTAACAACAACGAAACCAAACCACTTATGCCAGTAATGGTCTTTATGAGTTTGTGTATATGTGGGATCACTAGACAATCTCAAAATCATTGCAATCGTCAAAGTCATCATCTCATCATCATCAACTCAATACACTCCTCTTAAAAGCATTTTACACGCAAAGAAGGCTTGCAGACACTTGAAAGTGAGCAAGTATGCATAAACACGAGGATATATGCATTAACCACGCAAACACACGTATGCCCAGCTTCATCTGATGATTCGAGTTGAAGACAAGTAACTAACCAAGTCATGGTAAAGATTCTTTGACAGGGCTACCCAGCCAATAAATAATTGATGCAGAGCTATTCATTATTCAGTCTGACACAAGTGTTGTTTGAGAATAGGATGAAAAGAACGTGAAGAAGAAAAAAAACGGAGAGAATAAAAGGTTTAGAATATTTTCTTTCTGGACATTTTTGAGTTATTTATGGCTATTATAGATGGATGGATGGACGGATAGATAGATAGTTGGACGGGATGGACACGCAGATGATGATGCGATTGAACAAAAAAAAGTTGATGGGTTTTGCGCTCGTTGGCTTGTTTGCTTATTCTTATTATTATCTATTATTGCAATGCCACAAAAATGAGGATCACAATATGCGCATTTCGTATTAGCCAGGATAATAAAAATGCTTGGAGATGTGTGTTCAAGTAATAAAATATATATTTTTTGAGAGGTGGATCTTGTGTGTTTTGTAAGGCATAAACTGATTACTGTCGTATTGTGTATAGCTATCCATTTGTTTCGATCAGTATATTCATTTTCAGATGTGGTAAATTCAATGTGTGATATCACAGGTATTGGATGACATGGCCAAGGCGAGGAAACGCAAAAAAAGTATGCGACGAAAATTGAAGAAAAATTACAACTGATTCCCAATTTAGATATGCATGAGTCTTCAATGAAATCCCTTAAGAGTGCAGCTGTGGTAGCCTGTGTGGCAGCAATTATTTTTTAAAGTTGGCACTACAATACTAAGAACTTAATGGCCAGAGAACTCTAACTTTACAAGAATTTGCAATTTTTCATATTTTTTGTGTACTGTCAGCCTGACAATACAATGACAGCACGCCATAATTATGTTCGTATTTGATTTTGCAGTTCATGGCTCCAAAAAACTCTCTTCAGCTTAAAAATCTTTGGTATGAATAGTCAACCATTTATCCTATCGAATACAACGATTCTTGTGTAAATATTGATTTGCTCCTTGATGGCTAGTAAATGTCATGGAATGAGCTATTTCCAGCGGAAAATGCTAATTATTGTGTACTGGAAGGAAAGAATGAGACTGCGTCACATCTTAAAATGCACATGAATAATGAAATTAAAAATTAAACAAAGCCTTGGGTGGGAGTTTATTTTTATTATTAGAATTATTGAAAACAAAGACATTTTTGTGAAATCAGAAATAAAATCATAGCAAAACGGATGACACAGGCGACAGTAATCTTCCTCTCTGAACTTATGTTTCAAGTTTTGTTTGCTTAAGTAATGCAAAATAGCTGGCCCTGCTCTAAAATAGTCTTTCCTCATTTGATGCATAAATTATGATAAAAATTTAATTTCCACATGAAAACAGAGTTTAAAAAGGTAAAAGAACGCACACAGATGGTTCAAACTTTGTAGATGAACAAAAAATAATAATATTTTTGAATTGATCTTCTCCATCATCTGGACGAGAAAGGTAAGGTCACCTCTGTGACATTTACGCTCTAGAATCATCGTCAAAAGTTTTAATACCAATATGCATATATCCTCTATTCTAAACAAAATAGTATGTAATGCATTCATATTTACGTCGTTTGACTGTCTACTTTTATGTAAAATTTGATGATTTTCCAGAGGCAGTAGCATCAGCTCAAGTCACATCCATCCACCAAAAGTCAAACTGACTGACTGATGTATTAACTCGTGCATAAAATATATCCAGCGGAATATGCCAACTTTTCAACCAGAATCATCAGCCATCAGATAGATAGAGATGAGCAACAGCAGAAGCAGCACAAAACATCAGCACAATACGCAAGCCTGTCTGTATGTGTCTCATATCATCATCATACAAACCATTCTATTCTCCATGCCATTTGTGATCTTGCAAACTTTTTCCAGTTTCCATACTTTTTTTTCGTTCTCTCCCATGTTCCTTACCATCACCACTACTACTTTTTCGTATACGTGCATGCCTAATTCAACAAATTCAAAACATACATGTATATAACAAGAACATCCGTTCGTACACACGTAAACAGCCCGTCAACCCTGACTCTCAGCCCAGACATCTTGACTGACAGATTATTTAAGGCTGTTTGTTACACATGTACTCAATTCCAAAACCCTACCACCATTACAAAAATTACATTAGACTAATTTTTTTCGATCCAACTTTCTATTACATTTTGAAAACCAAGGCAAAAACATGTTCTTTTTACAGAACCCGTACACACCCCGGGTCTTGTCGCTTTCCCCTTGTAATTATGATGAAGACTCTAAAAGTAGTTAACAAAATGGAAGCATTTAATATGTTAAGGTGTATTTTGGTAGTATATTCTCATACGAATGTATGAATTTTTTGTTCAAGACATTTTTGAGGGATAGGAGCCAAAGCGGGCAACTCTAGATCTGTCTGCTACCATCATAATTTTATGAGTGAGCCAACATCACCAACAGAAGACGAGAGAGAAAACTTTGACTTTTGACTTTATTCTTTTCACATAGGGATCCCGCTTCCGCTTCTTTCTATCATTAAAAAGCATATTACGTCCAGAGAGAAAAAACTAAAGCTTATACCGGTTTACATAAAGGAAATACATCTGTATTCGTCCACTCATAATTTTCGTAACAGACTTAAGAAACCGAACAAGTTGAAGTTGCAAGAGAGTGATGATGAAATTAGAGTAAAACAGCACAGATTTTTTCTAGCTTTCAAAGCTTTCATTATGAACACCAGAATGATTTCATTTGCCGATGATGTTGATGAAGGAAAAGGAATGGATTAATTTGCTGAAACTAGTACATAATACCATATTTTGTTGAAAACACTGAGCAAGAGATGACAGAGTTAAAAATAAAATAATAATCTTGATTACACGAACGACTTCTTTACGTCTCCGTTTCTGTACTGTGAATGAATGAGGAGAGCGCAGGGAGCAGTGAAAACGCAAGAAAGACAACTCACTGGAATTTTTGTGATGGTCGGTGACACTCTGACATTGACGTGGTTCGTTGCTTTTTTCATGTTTTTCATCCAAATTTGTCAGTGGATGCAACGGAACCAAGGTACGTAACAACGTAACTAATGCACGCGTGCATGCAAGAAGAGCGTAAAATAAGCGGAATACATATTTTTTAATGCTTGTGCACAAGACAAAGCCACTCACACTTCATACATAGGCGCAACAACCCAATAAGCAAACGCTGGCCCCCTACTTAACTTTTAAACGAGAAGGAATGCCTAACAAGCGTCAAGTGAGCAAAACTGGAAAAGGAATGAAGAAGAAGGACAAACTTAATTAATCTTTGACATACAGCATCAAATGTAAAAAACCGGATCTTTTATAACGACTGCGAAACGTTGAGACATACTTCAGGCTCTGGAAAAGTAATCGCGTCAACGGGTAAAGCTCCTTCATTATTGGTTATTTAACCGACAGAAACAAGCCCGTCTTGTCCTCTTTTTCATTTTTTCATTTATAACATGCTTCTCTTGTTGATACTTAATTTATGTTTTGTACACCAACTATAACATCAACAACAGCATACACTATATTAAAAGACGAATTTCTCTGTTTTTGATTATTTCTCCATAATGTTTTTGTCTCTTCAGAAAAAAAGTTAACTTTTTTCTTTTATACTTATGAACAGAGAAAAAGGATTATGTGTGTTTGCAAGTACAGACCATTTTTTGACTTTTGATCCGTAACGCTTCACTGGGTACTTGAGAGAGAAAATATATATGACGATATGGTCGCGTTTCGTCTGACTATGATAGGACCTTTGTTGTTTTTTTTTTTGTGCTTAATACTCGTCATGTCATAACCCATTCATTTTTCCGTGGGATTTTTCCGTGTGTAAAAAATTAGTTGCTAATCTCGTCATTATCATCACCACTTTCACTAGTAGTTTGTTCCGTATCACATCAACAGCAAAAGCTGTGTATTTACAACCAGGGCAAGAGTGAAAGGATAAAAAACCGCCACCTCCATGTCGTCTTTCTTTCTCCTCTCTTTTGATGATGGAAATGAAAGGATAAAAATATAAAGATCAAGAGATCTTTGTTTTGTTTTAGTCAGGTTAGGTCAAACAGAAAAAAAAACTAGCATGATCTCTTTAATAATAAGCTGTCTTAATCACCACCACACCATCAAACCAAACCACCAAACAAACATTTTTTCTTCTTTCTCTCCTCGCTTTTCGTCACTCTCAGGAGCAAAAGAAATAAGCGGATGAAAGAAACATGAAAAATTAAATATTAAATGTGGTACACGTACTTGTGAGTGAAGAAAAAAGGAAATGTCATCATCAGTTCTGGATAGAGAGAGTGGAAAAACAACAGTTTTACAAGGCATAAGACATCCTCATCTTCATTCTTTTAAACTCTATAATATCTTGTTTGAGCTACTAGAGATTTCTTCCCTTCATTCACATCACAACAATCTTTTAACTTTCCCAGTTTTTTATACTAGAGAACATCACCATTATCATCATTTGTAGCGTCGTATTCATCTTTATCCTATCTACAAATTTGCAAAAAAAACTGAGAGAAGTTAAAGGAGTTGAGTTGTTATTTTTATAATATGCACATCTCGGCATAGTGGTAATGCCTCTCTATAAAAGCGTGACACAGACAGGAGGACAACAATGTACTCTCTATATCGTCTCCTTTTTTATATCACTCTTTCTTTCAAGATAATATAATACTTTATACTATAATAATAATAATATTGAGCTCCAGCTATAAAAGAGAAAGATCTTGAGTAGTTTTGTAAAAAAAAAACTTGACAAACTCAGAAGAAAGTATTCGACGAGTGAGACGAAAAAGAAGTGAAGTATCACAAGACAAGGTATACCGAGAGATGCGATGTGTATACATACAATGCTTTCACCATTTCACACAGTATATTACACTGGTCTGTGTTTTCTCTTCATTCTTTTTTGTACCATTCTTTCTCTTTTTTTCTTTCACTCTTTCTCGCTTTTCACTTAGGTATATATAGTGTGGTTTTCGCCTTGGTGTTCCATGTGTGTGGTGGCAGTACAGGGTAGTTTTCAAGCCTATTCTTTCAGCTTTTTTGCTGCTGTTAACTTGGTTAGGTATATTATTATATAAATGTATATATTATATGCTCTACGTTTCCCTATAAAGTGCACTCTATACATCTTTCCATCCATGTCGAGGAAGGACCCATCAAAACGCATGACACATGTCAGTCACAGATACACACACATACTAACAACAACTATCAAGCAAAAGCTTCTAAACTTCCTCCTTTTTCTTCGTCTTCTGCTGTTCCTCCATCCTCGTTCTCTCTCACTCATTCTCTCTCGCAAACTATTGCACTGTTTTTCTATTCTATTATTATATTATACTCACTTATACCATTTTACTCTAGGCTTTTTTTACTCTCCTTCTTTTATACTCCTTTCTCTCATTCTCCTCAAAAACTCACGCTTTGCTTCATCGTCGTCATCAATAGCAGGAGCAACATCATTGTGCCATACCAAAGTGAAGCGGTGGTGGTTGTTGGTGGAATAAAAAAACGGTGATGGAGGTGATTGTAGTATGGTATGGTGCTGGCTCTCCGGATTTTCCTTGAGAATCTCCTAAAACCATTTCACTCTATTGCTACTACTTTACTTCTCTATCATCCATACTGCTTCCATCACCTTAGTCTCTATTTAGCGAGCTCATTGTGTTTGTTGATGACTACGACTGTAGTGGAAGAGATGATGAGGTTTTTGCTTTACTTTTACTACCAGCGCTGGTGTTGCGGGAGACATGAAGAAGGAAGAAACGGATGGAACAAGAAAAATCTTAGTATGGAGATTTTAAAGCGCACGTAGAAAATGTCTTGCATGCTGAAGTTTTTTTTATCCCTTGTGCTATACCATTTTGTCCGTTTGGTTTATTCATACAAGTTGAGTGGAACGAAAGGGTAATAATAGTGATTAGGGGCTTAGAGAAAACTTGAAGAAAGAAAAATGCAATGAGCCAAGAGGAATGAAAAAAGTTGAGAGTGTATAGAGATATTTTATGCAAACATTCCTGCCTGCGTCATAATAATAAAGTGATGCACTTTACTGTGATGTATAAATGTGGTTTAAACTTCATTAATTAGGCAATGTATTACAAGTTTATGAAAAGTATTCCTTGCAGTTGGTTTGAATTTAAACATGTTCAACAAAATTTCAGGATGCAATTCATAAAAATTAACAGTAAAAACTAGAACGAGTGTGAATATGGAGAAATTAGCAGGTTGATTTTTATGCTAATGGAATGATAGAAAAACAAATTTTTAATTTCAACTTACATTTCATCCGCTTAGGACAATCTTGCTTTCGTCGAGGCATGCTTAATCCAATTTGGTAAAGTTTCTGACCAAAAAGTGGTTAGATATTCCTGTCGTAAAACTCCTCTTGGTATATTGTCTTTTTCCTTTTTGCTGAATGAATTCAGGCCAGCGCTTACAAATGAATGGCAAATATTTGGTTGGACTCCCTGAAGTAAGCGGTAATAAAGAATATATTATAGTGGTTTTCTCCAAATGTTTTATAGGTCTTCTTTCTTCTTCTTCTTTCTCGCTGAATTGCCGCCGCCAACAAGTAAACTCAGATCTGGTGTGCACAGAAGCTCCTATAAGGCGGCTTCTATATAAGTTGTAGGCGATCGTGAGGAGACGAAGACAAAGTCATGGAGAGAAAAAAATGATGCAGGTTAGTCTGGCTGAATCCTGTTGCTGCTACTGCTGCTGCAACTGCAGTCTTGCTCGTTGTTCGCGGAGAAACGTGGTTTTGTTGAAAATATATTGGCGAGCTGGTTTACTGAATAAATGTATGCCTATATGAACTCGTTCCTTTCTTTGTTCCTTGATTTACTCTCTTGTCATTCTATAATATACTTTTATATACTTACTGACTTGTTTTTACCAAAAATTGAAAGAGAAGTTTTCTTCTTTTTTTATTGTTGGATTGCAACTACTAGTTTATTTGTCTTTTTCTTTGTTTGCTGCTGTTCTTAGTGTTTGTATGCATTAACAATGTTTCCAGTTGATTATGCAATCAGTTTAGTGCACAAAAACCGGGTGGCTTTTCATATTCTCTGTTTTCAATGATTATATTTATTTAAACAAAAACGTGCTGTTATTGCTATCACTGCTCATTTACAAGTACGTCAAGTACCTTGCTAAATGTATGTCTGAACGCACAAGCCTAAATACAAGCTTGTCACAGTGAATCACTATTGACTTTATCAAGAATCCAAATCTTCAACTAGTTTTACTTCTTTCTTTTCAAGAATGCTCATTTAAATCCTACTAACCCGAGAGAAATGGGCAATAAGAGTAATAAACACAAACAAAAAGACTTTTCCTTTCAACTTGTTTATTGTTCAGATAACTGTTCTACTACTAGAGATATTTCTGTAGCTCGTTTTCTTACAATGTGTATTGGTAATGGTGATGATCGTCATCACTGGCTAGCCATCATCATGTTTGTTGTAATGATGACGTTGTCGGCGATGAGGATTATTACGAGACTATTATTCAATTGGAGAATTGTTCCGGTTTTACTTATTGCTGTTGTTGATGGGCCAAGTTAACAACGTGTAGCAATAACCACCTTCTCTTGGGGCACCAATTCTACAACAATTGTAGTAACTACTGGACATCATGATTATTATATATGTCTGTTTCGTTCCTACTCCAATCAGGTTAGCTATATGGGAGGTAGGTATTACAGGTATATAAACATGTACAGTTTGATTACTTACTACACACGTTGCTGGGCATACATTTACCTACATCCGTTGCTTTTATAGTTGAGAATTATTAAAACGGCATGAATATGGCATGGAGGAAACACCTTTTCTGTCATTCCATCAACGTCAAACTTATAACTTTAATATCCTTTCTTTCTTATATTTTTTTTCTCTCTCGAGTTGATTATGATTGGAGTAAAGTTGAGCTTACTCAGCGGTTGTTCTTATCGTTTTTCTGTGTGTATAATATTTTGCAGGCTTATGGCTTATACTACTGCTCTGCTCTGCTCTCTCTCAAGAGTTGAAGTGAATGAAAGAATCGAACCAACAAACCAACTCCGACAACGTAACATTCAAAAACCCATCAAACAGGACGAAAATGTGTCCTTCACTGTCACGAACATTTGGATGGATGGCTGTGGAGTTTTCGTTCGTTCGTGTACTTCTTGTGAGTGAGTGTGTGCACATCAAAAAGTATAACAATCAATGATGATGTTGATGATGATTGTGACGATGACAAAGTTTGATGAGGGAGAATGATATGATGATGATGATTATGATGCCAGTCGATATAGTTTTTTTTCGGAAGAAACGTATACTCAACGGTTTTATAAACTGTTATTATTGCTTCAATTTCGACTTCGACCACTGCTGTCTGCTAAGAGCATTAGTAAATTTTGAAGAGCGAAATTTTTTTTTGCTTCGTTGTTGTTGTCGATGACGAAAGTAGTAAGTAGAATGAGAAGAGTGGAAAACCGTATTATTTCTTTGATTGACACGTCCCAAACTTGTCAAGTACTTCAGTTACGTCTATGACAGCACGGTATGTCGTGTTTGTATATATAAATGTATGTAATTCACTTGGAGAAGAACGTTCAACGTACAGAAATATGTACATTGAAAAGGGTTAATAAAAAAAGCTGTTCTTAAGTTGCTTTCATTTATGCAGTTCCACAAACTTCGACTTCACGTAACAACGGAGAAAAATACACTCAAGTGAACTTGATTAAAAAGGTTTTTGGTGGTGCCTTAATCCTTTCTCAAGGGCTTCTTGCCTTGTCGTATTCCATAAAAAAAAAGAGTTCACTCGCGATGATGAGTCAGAAAATATGTATCAGAAAAGTTGCCTTTTTTATTGTCTCAAATCACACTAAGCGTAATAACGTGAGAAAACACAATGTATCTTATGCATACTGCATAGCTTACTCTTCCAAACAATAACAATGATAACGCCCACACGTGAACAAAGATAGTGAAACGCGTGTGTATATATATTTTTTGCGTAAAAACCAAAACAAACAACGAAAAACAACACAAAAATACTTGAAAAATACTGTTTGATTTATTAATAATAATAATGAGAAATAATATGATGTTTATTTAAAGCTTGTTGCTGCTCTGCTGCAGTTAATGTCGTTGTGTAATATGTTGAGTGAGTGAATGAATGAGAAAGCAGCAGAGGTCTGTTTTGGCGTTTGCTCTTTGTTGATACTATTGGCTTGATAATGCCGTTCTGGAATAAAAATTCTGGATGATGTGATACTATTATGAAGACAGGGGGAATGTGCCAGTCTCGTTGCGGAGGGTAGCATGTGCAGCTCTCAGGGCAAAGAGATGTTGTCTGTGTGAGACCTACCTGTCAACTGATCGTCAAGTCAATGATGTTACACACACTACACACACAGACACACCACCGCACTACTTACTTTACTCTACAAGCCCGTCCGTCGCTCGCACTAGCAGAGAGTCACTATATGTACCATTACCACCACTCCACCACCATATCGCCACTTCTCCACTGCTCCTCCGTCTGCTCTCCAATACTCTTTCAAACATGCAGCACACGAGAACAAGTTAAGCGAGGGCTAGAAAGAGTGAGCTTTTTTAGAGCTCTATGTTAGTGTTTGGCTCTTGTAGGATTTTCATGTATTTTCAAGATGAAGAGGAACGAAAGTGAGCCTCTTCTCCTTTTCTTCTTCTTCTTCTTATGCGCTGTGTTGTTTCCCTCTGACAGACTGTTGGTGGTGAATCTTGCTTTAGTAAAACTGTGAGCGAGCAGAGAAGAGCCAAGGAAAGGAGCTGACTTGATGTGAGTGAGTGAATAAGAAAAGGAGCAAGTAGATCTGATGCTCTGATGTGATGTGCTTGTGTATGTTGTGTGAGCCTGGCGGTATGTATAAAACAACATGAGAGGAGAAAAGAGCCGCAGTAGAAGCTCTCGTTTGGTGTTAGTTCTGTTGTTTTTGTAGAATATCCAGTAAAAAACGGAGATGTGTATGCTTAAAGTGTACAACAAATAGAGAGAGAAAACTGAGAGAGCAAGAGCCAGGGCATAGCGGCATCATCATCAGTGCAGAGCAATGCCAAACAAAGTGAGTTGGTTTTTCTTGCTGTTGATACTCTCTCGGTTTGCTCCTGATTCTTTTGATATGCTTTTGCTTGTTGGTGAGATGATGGTGGTGCTGCGTGATCTCGCTCTCGTGCTGGAAAAGCTAACGTTATTTCACAGTTAACTCGTCCTTTTCCTGCTTTCCTAATACACCTTATGTTTTGTGTGTATCAACATGATCGTCATCTTTGAGTCGTCACTATCATCAACTGCAGCGTAAAGTACTGCTGAAGATGTCGAATTTGTGTCCTTCCTTGTATCATCACTGCATATTTTTTTTTATTTTTTGCAAATGAAACGGGCAATAAAGTCTTTAAGCACATATGAACGCAAAACCATCTTTAAGTACGCATTTCAAGATGCATTTTTCCATATAAATATAAAATGCAACTGTATCCTTCCCCTTTCAAATATTAATATTATTTTGCATTAAAATAAAGTTTTTTGTTATTTATTATGCATATATTTAGCAGAAATTGTTGGACAACTTTCACTTGCGTTGGGAGAAAAAATATTTGGGTGAAAGTTTAGCGTACACGTAGTTTTAAATACATAAAATTGGCCAATGAAATTCACAATAATTCAAATTGCTACAAACTATACTCGCTTTGTGCTTAATTGTTCCTCTCGGTAAAAATACGAATATCAGTGTTCATATGATGCTCCTAGAAAAAAATATGAATTGGTTCTGACACCGCTAACTTAACAGCTTTTTCTTCTGATCTGAACGAAATAAATAAGTTGTTGCCTTTTCTTTCAGCTTGGCAAGCACCATGAAAGATAAAAAACTAGCAGCGAATAAATGTAAGAACTTATATGCTCGCCTGTGTGTATATATTCATATCGAAAAACAAATACATGTACATATGGATGTATGC
>JAQIXX010002167.1:0-26547 GCA_034700605.1 Willowsia nigromaculata
ATTTCTCGTGTCCGAAATATACAGAATCAACTAATTAGAACTTTCAACTCGACTATCACCTAAAAAGGTTACCTGGTGAGACTTTAAAAATATTGTCCATGTACAACTTTTCTTCCTTTTTCAGATGAATATTTCAGATTTTAAATCATTTGAGTACAATTGGATCTACAGTGTAATAAAAATGACGATTTTGTCAATTTCTAAGGTTTGCTTAGAACATTTTGTTATATCTTAGCCCAGATGCAGACATTTGGTACGTCCTATACACTGTTTGAAATAGCATTGTTTTTGTTGCGGAAACATGAAGTTTGAAGATTTTGAGTGCGTTATGCTTGAATTCAGAGCAGGAAGAAATTTGTCAGTTGTCGTTTTTAAAAATATCCATCCATCTTGGATTTTTTATACATATATCATTACGAATTTCTGTTGCAATTCGACGGTTTTTGGGCAGTTTTAGAAAATGACATCTGAAAAATTTCTACCTACTTTGGATTAAAACATGTCGTACCAAAAATTTTAAAACATCATGTTATAATAAAAAAATAATGCTCTTTCAAACGGTTTAGAGAACGTACCAAACGTCTGCATTTGCGCTGAGATAAAACAAAATGTTCTAAACAAACCTAAAAAATTGACAAAATCGTCAATTTTATGACACTGTAGATCCGATTGTACTCAACCGTTTATCAAATCTAAAAAATGCATCTGAAAAAGAAAGAAAAGTTTAGAAGGAAATTACTTTTAATGTTTCAGGTTTATTGTATTCAGAAAGGTATAAAGCAATTTCCACCAAAACTAGCTCAAATTTTATTCTTAACGATCCATTAAGATTCCGATCCAATTTTTTTGTTCCAAGGAGCAGCCACAAGTCTCGTAATAGGCAAAAATATTAGATTTGAGACCAGCTATCGAAAGGTATATGTGGCATTTGAATTCGAAAATATGAGGTTTTTTGTGCTCTCGCTAGGTTTAAAACCCCTCAGATAAAAAAATTGAAAATTATAATACAAATATACATGATTGATAATTTTAAGACATATGCAGCTTTCATTAATAATCTTATGATGGGTTAACTTAAATAAAAATAAAACGTTAACTACCATAATTCTAAATTCTTTCGGATTTCGATATTAAAAGCAGCCGATTTAAATGGCGTTTGGTATAAAAAACGAGAGTTTTTCATAAAATATTTTTACAGAATTTTTGTGTCACAAAGTGTTTTTCTAATATTGTATTCAAAAGGTTTAAATTATGAATTGACCGCATTCAGGGAAACAAAAATACTAAATAGGTAATTACTTTCAAATAAATTCTTATCTTAAATCAGATAAACTAATACAAAGCCAAAATTGTGGGTACACAAACGGCAGAAATAAAATCAACGATATGAAACTACAGTTTTCATTCGTTGCCACAACAACATTTCACTATACGTATACAGTTTCTCTAGTGTATATTAAAGGGCAACTCTTGTTGGCTATGTGGGTAAAGATCTGGTCCAAAAATGTGAAGGTCTAAGGAGGGTACAACATTTTTGGCCAGCGAGTTCATGATTTGATCGGCAAAAAATAAGTCAACGTTTTGAAATATTCATATATTTTGTCAATATTTCCCAAGTTTTCCTTGTTGTATCTGAATATTACTGAGCATTTGGGATAATGCACCAATATATGGCACAAGTTTTACCTCCATCATCACTGGAGCGCCCCAAATCAGCCGCGGTCACTTGTTACTTCCGGTTTGACTCAAAAACGTTTGACCGCTGCAAATACAAGGATTTTTGCATCCAGTTGAATGAATAACCCACTAGAATTCATCTTGAAATGGATTACACCAAAACGACCACAAAATATGAAGGTAACGTCATGTAGGTTACCAATATTGGAGGGGTACCATGACCATCGTAGGGGTAAATTTGGCAATATGATGATATAATGTCAAACCAACATTAATAAACTCTAGGATAGGTTGGGAAATACTAATAAAAACCTTTATCGGATTGATCGCTTCATAATCATTGCAATTATTGAAGGGTGCAGATGGCTTTAATTTTGCAACACAAAAAATCATTAACCCGCAAGCTACCGGAAAGGCTTAGCATTAAGAATATAAGAACTTGGTAACTCCTTCCCATTGCCGAATCATATTTATGAACCTTTCATATCTTTTTTAACAGTCTTGGTTAATTTTCATTCATTATTAATGATGTAATCAACAATGCGTAGATGTATTTCTAAATTTTCTCATAACAAGCATTGAGAGCTCTGTGAAGACCCATCTGCACCCTTCAATAAATGCAATGTTTATGAAGCGATCAATCCGATAAAGGTTTTTATTAGTATTTTCCAACGTATCCTAGAGTTTATTAATGTTGGTTTGACATTAGAGTTAATGTTAATTAGAGTTAATGTTAAAAGAAACCAATTCCAGACTTGAAATCAGCGTTTCCGAATTAATTTAAATTGGCCAATAATAACTCTCAACTCAAATAACACTTGGGGATCATACCTTGTCAGATTTTAAAAACTTATATTTTTTAACGAGACGGGCTAGGAAAATTTCTTTTCCTATCATTTTTCTCTCGAGAACAATAAAATCTACTTTGACAGAATCACTAGTACAATAATATTTCATAAATCCTTATAATGACCATGACTACTTTTTAATCAGAATAATATTTATTGTCTATTTTGTTCTTCAACGATTCCATTCAAAATATCTACTATATCTGTTTGGCATAGCTTTTTTAGAAACCTGGATATGCTTATAGTAAAGCACAAAACTTGCTTTCATTGGTTTTCCATCATTTTTAATTTTATGGAAAAATGACTATTGTTATACGCGAGCCTTACAAAATGTCTACTTTACCTACCGTTTAAAAACAAAATAAAATAAGTGATAGTTTACAGTATTATGTCAATAAAATAATTTTGGATTTTCATAGTATTTAGAAAAGTTGTTATCTAAGCACTTTTGTAATTTTTTATGACATTTCGACAAACAAAATTATTTTGATAAACACTACCACAAGAAAACATAGTAAAGTATTAGATGCCAGTTCACATTAACAACAAATTAACTGTTTGATTCATATTAAAATAAAAAACATTCAAGGAAACTAGCTGGTCAAAATAATTTGAACCTAAATATATTTTGAATTGTTGAAATGACTTGACATAACGTCGATTAAGCATACTCCTCGATATAAATTGGTTCCTTTTGATATATTCAATGCATGAATTTGACTTGACATAAACATTTCCTCTAGCAGTTCCGTCGCCTTCCTTTACCACAAGTGATGGGTCTACTACAAGCAGTCCAAACATAAGTATTTCTGGAACGAGGAGACTACTGAAGTAAGCAATTATACAATATAGACTAACTATTGATACTATTGAGCACAGAGTTGTTTCACATATTGATAACAAGTTTCTATGAATTGTATTGTAAAGAATAACAAGAATTTGTATTTCTCTCCATTGTTTTACTACCAAGTTGAAATTACAATTTCTCAGCAGATTCACCTGCTCTCTGACAAGACCAAGATAATTCAAGACGCAGTAGCAAGGTACAACTGAGTAGGGTACGTACTCCAAAACACAACTTGAAAATGTAAAAATAAAAACCCAGGCGGAGAAAGTTGCAGATGCAAACCGAAATATGTAGTTTTCGTTTTGAAATATTTATTTTAAGCACGAATTACTTTGGTTTAAAAGATGACACCGTTATTCCGATTTTTGAAATCAATCAGCCAGTTGAAATTTTGCTCAATGTTATATCGCTTATCGTAGAGCTCAAGCAAAATTACGATGTGAAATGTAATTACTATCAAGTAAAATAATGATTCGACGTTCTGTGAAATAGATAAATTTTTGCAATTCAAGACGAGTTGAATCCATCCTCCGATGACAAATAAAATTGAAATACAGCATTTAATTCGAAAGACATTCAAGTTCTTTTCTGATACTACCAGTTTCTTGGATTTCTCGCAAGGTATGTGAAGTACAGTTGTAAGGTATCCATAATATAGAAATTTTTTTAGCACCGTTGGCAAAAGTTTCTGGGCTATGAGCATTCTTGGATTTTTTTTAAAACCAACCCAGACTCTGACAGAAACTGAACTGATGGTAAAAAGCTTTTTGAAAATATGGTTGACATGTTTTTTATCTAGCTAAGCTCATTGTGATTAGTTTATTCGGATTGTCTTATAAGCTCATCGTCAGTAAGAATAATTATTTATCATTATTATACGATCTGATGCTGTAAATTGCTGTAAGTAAAACTCGAAAGCCTTTTTCGTATGAAGTGGGGCACGTAACTGATTTGAAGGCAGATAATGCTCGGGTGTTTTAGTTAATGCGTCCAATTTCGCCAATCCGTTATCGTTTGTATTGTTTTTAGGTAAAATTAAATATTTATAAATAAATACGTCAATACTGCCCCTCTTACGTCTAAGATAATAAATACGTTTTTTAATGCCGCTTCACACACGAAAATGTCCTGAAAAGATATTTATTATTTCCGGTGTTGCTCAAATGGATGGGAAAGCTTACACTAATATTTTAAAATAAAATGATGGGTCTACTTAAATTAAAATCAAACATTATCTTCAATCATAGTAAATTCAATCAAATTTCGATATGAACGCAGCTTGGGTTTTAGTGTAAAATGCAGGTAATTTCCATTAAAATTTAAACAGAAGTTGGACGCTTGGAAAATGTTGATATATCATTCTCAGGACACTAAGATTCTAAACAATATATGCAATCATTACCGGAACGGCCTTGGAAAGCCTTTGTTCCTAAGATATATACTGTCGATAAGACTAAAAGCTAAATTTGCATGGACTGACTAGTACAGAGCAACATTTTGGAGCTGGGACCCCCTTTGTACATTATATCTTCAGAATTTCAATCTTTTAGGTGATATTGATAGATAATAGCTAGAAATTGCGCCATGCAAAATTTCAGCTTGATCCGTTACGTATATTGCATATAAAGCGCACATTTCAAAAATCCTCTCCCCAAAGCACTTATTGGCTCGTAACTTTTTAATGGCTTAAATATGAAACATAAAATTTTTATCAAAAATCAATAACTCTATGCTCTACTATTGTGTGTTTCTCAGGTATAAATTGGTTTTTATTCAAACTCAGAAAAAAATAATTTTTGAAACTTGCCAAATTTTTACCAGAACAATTTGTATTATTGCATCAGTATTTTTTGTGTTGATAACATTTCTTCAATTGAAGATTTTGTACCAAGTAGACAAATTTATGCTCTATCTAACGCAAGAAACCGTGTGTCCAATTAATGTGTAATAAAGGAAAAAATGCATAAAATAAAATTTTCGAAAACATACTTTTCGAGCTTCCATGATTTAAAAAATTGTAAATTGTGTAAATCTTCACACAATTAAAACATCAGCATCCCATTCAAAAGAGCACTTAACGAGTTTTAGCCTTTTTATTTAGCTATCCAAAGCGTGTAAAAGTTTTGAAATTGGTTGAATACATTTGCTGTCACATAGGTTTGAATGTAACCAGCTAGACGCTGAGGGCTAGACGCAGATTCTAACTATTGTCTATCAATATCACCTAAAAGATTGAAATTCTGAAGATATGATGTACAAAGGGGTCCCAGGTCCAAAATGTTGCTCACATTAATATTTCATAAATCATTATGAGCATAGGGGTATTTAAAACAGAATGAGTGTTTAATGCTCCATTAGCACCATATATTCAAAATGTCACATATCCAGTCTTGTATTCAAAAAGTGTAAATTGATAACATTAGTAGCCGGACTCGGACGGTTTTCAGGGCAACAAACATTACTAAATAGGTAATTACTTTGATATAAACACTTCTGTAAAGTCAAGTAAACATACGCAGTACCTATAACTTTACTTTAGGTTGGACTACAATCTGACTTTAGCTATCGGATAAATTTTGGGAGTTTTACACTGAAATTTGTAGTTGACTATTTTAACAAGGCAAGTTTTTCTAAAGTACTTGAAATCAAGTTTTGACATTGTTCCAAATATTTAAGTGTAAAACTCCCTTAACTCAACCGATTGACGCGCTTATGGTCTCAAACGAAAGCTAATAAAATGCTTAATATGTGCTTTCTCAGATTTTTAAATTTTGATCGGTACTCGATTTTATGAGCGTTTATGTAAATTAGCGGATTTTTGACAGATTTTGTTATGCTCCCCAGCAATTCTTTGCCTTTTACCAATATCACGCAACTGAGGCTTATCTAAAACAAATTTGCCTGGGCTTTAACATAGTGTATAGAATTACTAGAATACATCCTTAACAAAAGAGCTATAAGGTGATAAACTCCAAAAAACGAAAAAAAATTCGAGCTTTTAGACACAATTGAGCATTTCTCCTCACAAAATCAATCGATGGATTTGTGCAATAGTGCTTTAGAAAGACCATTAAAAACTGCACATGGTTCTGATTTTTTATTGTCTTTGTTAAGTAGTCATTATAATATTTGACGGCATTTTAATCAAAAATATGTCAAAATTCTACCTACCGCCTTCCATTGGCAAATCACAACCAAAAGGATTTTTCGAAAAATGTCATTTTTAGTGCTGTTCATTGGGATAAACCTACTCAATCTAAAATGCAAACATTATAACATTTATTTGATAATGAACGACGCCACTCAGAGCCAATAAGGCTGGAAATATGGGAATCATATTTTAGAAAGAAGCAAACAGCTTAATATTTCATTAACTATGGCAGGCATACCATTTAGTCATATCAGGAGTAAAATTGTGATTTAAATATGAATTTATACTTACAGATATTTTCGAATGCGGGTTTTGATTTGGAATCATGAAAAGTGAGTAAATGCTGTGCGTGGGAAATAGGAAACCACAGCCACCGAAATAACTTTGATGTGACCTTCAATCTTCAATGTCTTGGTGCTTTACGCAATGTTCCTATCCAGTTTTTCCATTATTATGAAGTCGGTAATTTGACGTAAAAGTTCAGTAATATCAAAACAAATTTCTCTCAAGTGATTTGAAAGAATACCAAAATTCCATTACAATGTAGCGAATGCTACACCTGTGTACAACGTATCAACACCCAACGTTCAATTTTGCAAATCCATTCTCCATTGTACGATTTTTAAGCAAAAAAGGAATGAACCTATAAATACGTCAATACAGACGCTCTTACGTCTAAGATAATAACTATGTTTTTTTTTAATGCCGCTTCGCACACGCAAATGTCCTGAAAAGGTATTTATTATTTCCAGTGTTGCTCAAATGAATGAAAAAGCTTACACTAATATTTTAGAGTATATTGATGGGCTCACTTAAATTCAAATAAATGATTATCTACCATCGTAGTAAATTCAATCAAATTTCGATGTAAAAGCAGCTTGGGTTTTTGTGTATTAAGCGGTTAATTTCCATTAAAATTTAAACAGAATTCGGCCTCTGGGAAAAGTAGGTATATCGTACCAGTCTGTGGAATTAAGATTGTAAATAACTTTCAATCTTTTGCAGCAATCTTTAGGGAGACGGGCTTGGAAAACTTCTGTTCTTAAGATACATATATACTCTCGATAAGACTAAAAGATATTTTGCCGGACTAACCATTATATTAATATTTCATAAATCATTATGAGCATAAAGGTATTTGAAACAAAGTGAACGTTTAATGAATAATTACCAACGTATACTCAAAATATTATATATTCTAAGGAAAAAGCTTGCGTTTGTAAATTCTTAAGTAGATGGTAGTAGCTCAACATCAAATTTTGTGTTCAAATCTATCTCAAATGAAAGTTGAAAAGACTACTAAATAGAGCTTTAAGTGCGCTTTCTAGTGATTTTGACACATGTGACTATTTGAAGTCCTGTATCGACTGAAGGAGTCACATCCAGCCATGATGATTGTCCAATTATGTAGGTAACAAAATTGTGTCACTCTTTTGGAATGGTTTTTAAGTGCCAGTAAATTTGAATATAGTACATTGGTGTTTTGAAACTTTCAAATCAAAATGCGTAACATTATGATGAAAACATCTTATAAACAATTACGATTATGCTCACAAATCTTGGGTTTTCAATTATTTAAGCCAAATTTTTAGTTGATTTATATGAACTATAGTTACAGAAACTCTTCTGGTTAGTTTGAGAACACTAGCTTTACATTAACAACAAGCTTACAGTCCGGTTCACATTGAAATCAAAAGTGTTTAAGGAAAAGAGCGGGTCAAAATAGCTAGAACTTAAATATATTTTCAATGATTGAAAGGAATTTAGGTAACGGCGATTTAGCCTATTTCGTGATATTACTACATTTCTTTTTAAGTATTCAATACATAAGGTTGACTTGACGTATACAGATCCTCTAACATTTCCATCTCCTTCCTTTACTACAAGCGATGAATCCACAAAAAGTAGCCCAAACAGAAGCAACTCTGGTAATAGTAGAGTTTCAAAATACGCAATTATGTAGAATAAACTAATTATTGAAACTGTTGAGCACAAAGTTGTTGAACAAACTGACAAAATGTTTCTATGAATGGTATTGTAGACAGCAACAAGAATTTGAATTTGTCTCCATTGATTTACCACCAAGCCCAGGTTACAGTTTGTGAGTAGATTTACTTGCTCTCTGAGAAGAGCCAGGTAATATATGAAGCAGTAGCCAGGTACAATCGTGTAGGACACATACTCCAGAATACAGCTTGAGAATGTGTAGCAGATTACCCAAGCTGCAAAAGTTGAAGATGCCAGTCGCAACATGTAATTTTGAAAATGAGGAGTCGAGCACTCGCTATACCAACGATATCCTACATTTAACGGAAAGCAAGGTGTCAGCAGAAGATGCAGCCATGCAAACACCACGGTGGCTGGAAGTGTCCAGGTGGCCAATCTTAAATAAAAGGGGATTCTAAAACCAAGTCCTTTAGTAGTCTCAGGTGGAACCCAGTTTTTTTCTAGGAAAACCATTAAAAAATTTCATGTAGCTTGGCCATGGATTTTGAAAATTTTATAAAACAATTTAATACCATTGTGTCGTTTCTCAAACTCAATTAGCCAGTTGAAATGCTCCTCAATGTCATATCGTTTATCATACAGCCCAAATAAAATTGGGATATGATGTGTAATTGCTATCAAGTAGAAAAGTGACTCAACATTTAGTGCAATCGATAATGTTCTAAAATTGAAAATGTACTGAAGCCAAGCTACAATGAGATAGGAAAATGAAATCCAGAACTTTATTTTAAATAAATTTGTGTGCCTTTTGGAAACTTTTAACTTAGTAAATTCTTTGGCGGGCTCGTGAACCACAGTTGTCAATTTTCCGTAAAAGTGAAAATAGGAGAGCACCGTTGGCAACAGTTTTTGTGCTATAAGCATAGCTAAAATGCGTTGTGTACAGAAGCAATGCTACTTATCTTCCGCCAAACACCAATTTTGGTATAAATGGCTTCGCGTGTTAAAGTCATGTTGAAGGCTTGTGCTTGATATTTTCTAAAAAAATTTATCGTAATATCTCACATTTAAGTTTAATGAAGTCCTCGCTTTCTGATTTACCATATCTCTTCATCATGGTAAAATGCCAAACCCGAATTTTCATCATTAAATTTTATTAATCATTGATCTTCAAAAAGAGCGAAATACAGACATTACTTGGTTTTATAAACCCGAATCATACTCGTACCACGCATTTCAGGTTATCCCTTGAAATATTCAAAAGCCTTTGAAAATGGTTTTATTAGACATGGTTTTATTAGGCAGCTAATGTAGGCGCTAGCTATATTTCTTATTTATTATAAAATGGCTTTTGTAAGTTTAAATCGAATAGGAATTAATAATATTTGAATATGATATAATTATAGATGAAATTTATAACGTCTGATATTATCGTGTTATCAAAGTTTTTAAACATAATAATTTTCTTCATTTGCCAACATTTGCCATATACACTCATCCAAGTGTATTACTTAATTCTACTTTTAAAACAAATATTTTCTTCCATTACAGTAGGTCCTATCGCATTGGAATGTTTGAAGTATCTAGGCTTTTAATCTAAACAGCGAGGTATTTTCCATTAAAATTTAAAACTAAATTTGTAATATGGGGAAAAGATGATATGAAGTATCAATCCCAGGGTACTTCGATATTAAATGGATGAAAACGCTTATTAATATTTTAGAATAAACTGATGGGCTCACCTAAATTCAAATAAATGATTATCTACCATCGTAGTAAATTCAATCAAATTTCGACATAACAGCAGCTCGGGTTTTAGTGTAATAAGCGGGTAGTTTCCATTAAAATTTATACAGAATCCGGGCTAAGCAAAAAGTAGATATATCAGATCATTCTGTGGAAACTAAGATTTTAAATAATGTATGCAATCTTTACAGGAACGAGCATGAAAAGCTTCTGTTCCTAAGATACTTACTCTCGATAGGACTAAAAGCTATTTTATCGGACTGACTACTATATTAATATTTTATAAATCAGTATAAGTATACAAGGTGTCAAAAGAAAGTCGACCCAACCAAATAGGACTGAAGCTGGAAGCCTGACCAATGACAATCTTAGGAAAAAAGGGAATCTGAGTCCAAGTCCGTTCTTGGCCTCCGGTGGAATCTGATTTTTGTCTTAAGATCAAGATTAATATTTACTTCGTTCTGTTTTGACTATGTTAATTATTGATTATAAAACTATGCAAATAATACCATTATGCCAAATCTTGAATTCAATCAGTCAGTTGCAAAGTTGTTTAATGTCATAGCATTTTCGCAAATCATAAGCAGAATTGAAATAGGAAAGGCAAGTGAAATTGTGTAGCAAATGGATTCAGCCATGACAGCAACATAGATATTTTGACAATTCGCGAGGAATTAAATCCAGCAAACAATAGTATGAAAAATTGAAGTGGAGCTCGTTATTAGAAAGATTTCACTTCGTTTTTAAACTACAAGCTTATTATTTCGTTTGCAAGGCTTGTGAACTACAGTTCTCAGTTCTCTCTAGAATTCAAAATGGTAAAATACAAGTGGCAAGAAATTTTGATCTAAAAGCATGATTTGTCTGTGTGTAAGGGAAAAATTCACTAGCTTCATAATTTATACTGCTTGTGACTTGCTCGGCTTGACATTCAACATTGAATCGGTGTCATAAATTTCAAAGTAATGGAAACCACAATATTTCATGTTCAATTATTTTACCGTTACTTTTAATGAATAATTTATTCGTTTTATCTAATACATTGTGCAATACACCATGAAACCTATTTTTACTTTGGACAATCGCCCACTGAAGACAAGCGAGCCAGAAACGCTTCCGTTCAGAAAGCACAAGCTTTTGAAAGTTTCAATAATTCATTAATTTATAATGCAAATTTTTGCATTATAATTATTTCAATACGTGAAGTTAGTATTTTCTGAGTGACATTTGAATGCGAAGGTTCTACAACGCCGGTTTTAATCAGTATTTAATATTAAACTTTTATTTCTACCATGTTAAAAAATTGTCGTCCAAAATTAAATTGTTCGTTTCCTTCGTTCTTTTTTTTTCAAATTGGACTTGACTAAAGACTCTACTCCATTTTTTCATTGCACAACTCAAATTGTTTATGCGAGTAGCATACAACGAGTTGCAATTACTTTCCCTTAATAAAAGCTAAAACCTTACATGATTTCCAAGTCAACAGTACAAGGCTAAATCCAAAGATAACCAAATTGAGCTAGTGCTCACGTTATGTGTGTTTTTAATGACCAAACTCTGAAATTAATCGTTATGGAGGATGGAATACTCTCAGTCTCAACATAAAAGTTCCTCTTGTTGTCCATATTATTGGATCACTGCGGACATGGAATTTCTTGCATTTGTCCCTGACTCACAGATTTTCATCCCTGAAATCTACTAACCAGAAAATCCCTGAAAATAGGATTTTGCCCAAAATATCCTTGAACAATTTGTCGTCCCTGACGAGCAAAAAAACGAAATTCCCGAAAAAATCCCTAAAAACGTCGGAAAATCCCTGAAAATTTCGAAAAATCCCTAAGAATTTCAGAAAAAATCCCTGATTTTCTATTCCTCCCTAAAAAATCCCTGCCGCGCCGCGGCCGAGTGGCGTAAGAAATTCCATTTCCGGATCACTGCACTCACTGAAATTCTTTACTGGGTTGTAAGGGATGTTGTTCCAAACAAACAAACAAAAACATATATTATGATGTATGTTGACATCTGCCTTACTAGAAAATGGAAACAATGAAACTGAATTGCTAAAAGTAGCATAATGTGTACATCATTAAATAGTTTCACAAATATCAGGTATTGTTATGCACTGCATACATTTGTACACAAAAAATTCATGTTAGAGTAATTATGAAATTTAATAATGTTGAAAATTTCGGAGGAGCTACTAGGTACATAGTGCTCTAAACTCACAAATGAGCGACTCATTTCATTAACGTCTATCTCTTTTATGATGCCAATTACCATTTATTTGACTAATGACTTAAAACAACACAAAAAATTTACCCGGCTTCTAATGACAAACATAGTATTTTCAATGCAAAACATGAGCTCATTTATGTTTAAATACATGCTAACAATAACCAAAGAATTTAAAAATGTCGTTCTTCAAAGCAGAACTAATAAGTCAACATCAATTAAACTTGAGCATGAACTGAAATTCCAGCTGGCATTTCAAATTTGAACTGGCAATACATCTTAAAATGTTAAAAAGGAGAACGTTTTAAATTATAGTTTTTATATGGACAATGAAATAGGTTTTTTCAGGGAATAGATTATCAAATAGAATAGCAAAAGAAGCTTCGAAGTGAGGATTTGTTTGGGACGTACCTGCGTAGCTTGGTGATATTTTATGAGTAAAATCTATCCAATTGCTTTCCAAAATACGACATCCGATGAATTCATCGAATGAAGTAGCTGATTTATCGCTTATTCGTTACTGATAGATACTTTGGTACGCTCAAACAATCAAATAAACAGCAATCTGCATTCCTCAAAATTTTCACGTAAGTACACGGGCTATAGTATTCTTGTTTTTTTATTTTCTTTGGGTTTTTTAAACCTAAAGTTGAAAGGTGATAAATAGATACGCGCTTATCAACAACTCTGCGAAGTATTTAACAAGTAAAGGTTGAAAAAGTTCCGTTTTTACTTTGAAGGTAGCTAGACAGTTTTATTTAGAAATTTAGGACACCAGTTGAGTAAAATCTTAAATATTCCCCATGGATTTGAACTCTAATTGTTCAAGAAGTGAATGAATTATAAGGTGTGCAACATCGTTGGAAACCCTGTTTAAAAAAATATTTTACACGCTTGAAATACGTGTGCAGACGCGTTTTTATAAGAGCTTTTGCAGTATCAAGAAAGATGATTAAGTATTTTATACGTTGGGGAATTGCACTGGTACAGCACATTCTACTCTAAAAAATTCCTTCCTACCTTACGCTACTTTTACAATGAAAGTATTTCACATTTCCAATTCGCAGCAAGCTTCATACGTGACTGTTATGCTATTATGCTATAAGAACGCTTCTCATAAATAAAGCCACTATTTTCAAACACTGATTACATCGACAGTACAAGCTCAAATTATTTGATCAATGTGTCATTAGATTGAGCAAACATTACACTACAACATAGGATTTAAAAACCGTTACACACACAATATTAGTAGATGCAGCTAAGACTTTTGTAAGCCGATGTCAAAATCCGCTTAATAGGTTTTTCGTCATCTTCATTAGGTTTATGTCTATATTTTTCCTAACAAATGCATAGTTATCTAGAAGTTTTGAGTTGTTTACGTCTTTTGTTTAATCTAAGTTTATAAAAAACTCAAGGATTTGCAGCTTTTTCTTAGCACGGAACTTGGGGGGGGGTTTCGTTTTTGGACAAATTCTTTTAAAAAAGTTTTCAAGCATGAATTTGCAACTTTTTTTGCATCCTGTCACTGATCGTTATGATAAACGGAAAAAACAACTTTATGTAGCCATTTAGTGATATATTACTATGCGTAATATCCACAACAGTTTTCAATAAAATTCACAATTTTTTGAAATGCTTAAGCGGGAGAATTGAGTGGTTCCCGTTTGTGTTGTCTCAAAACAGTATAAAAAATATGCTCACAAATAAAGTAATAGATCTTGCCGTGTGATTTCAAAATTTTTAAGTTTTACGTTCCTTGTACTTGTGAATGATCTGAAAAATATATTGCAGGGGATTGTCTTGAGAGAGAAAAATGCTTCAACCTTTCTGTGACTTCAAAGGTTTTGGTGGTCCTGGACAATACAGCTTACAAGTACCTTCATTTATGACCCTCGCATTTTAGATAGGCTCACATTTTTGGCACACCTTTTTTTATTTTTGAAAGAGTAAACTTTAAGCTTCAAAATGAGCTATTACTCATATAAATCTAGCAAGATTCAGCAAAGTTATAAGCAGCTAAACAATAGTGGCTTTATTTATGAGAAGCGTCTTACATTATGGAATTTAAAAATATCTACAATCAAGCATATTTTGCTAGTATATAATGATATAAAACCTTAAATTGCACATTGAATCCTTTACCTTTACTACAGAAAAAAGTGTAGATTCTTATTTTGGTATGACAAAGAATAACCCCTAGTGAATCTGATTTTTTTCGTATCTTACATAACAAGTTACCCATCGTGGAAACAAGCATCTGACAGCTTATAATATTAGTAATTTATTTCTTAAACAAACACATGTACCTAATGTGCCAGCATTTCATCACTTCTAAAATCTTGATTTGTATTGAAGACAATTTAGAAGTAGTGAGCAACTTGGAATCAAAGCCTTGAATTCAATTTATAATAAGCAAAAAATATATTCGCAATCTTGCAATCCAATTAGCTACCAATTGATCCTACAATTATCCAGATAGCTTACTAGTGAATATAATTTATTTACTTTTGTTGTATGATAATTTTAATACCTGTACTTTCTCAAGTCAAACTAATATTTTCATGAGAACAACTCAAATTACATACTGAATGCTAAATTTCACTAGCATTTGCTTACGCTAAATCTGCGACATACTGTATGCTAGCAAATGGCGACTTTTTAACAATTACGAAGCTTTTTATTCACCAATAATCCTTCAAGAAGTTTTTAAACAACACGTCAGTGGCTTGAAGTTTCTAGCGCTTCTAGCGTGTATTAATTATGTATGCTTCAGTATGCCCAGTACTTTGAATGTGGCAATCTGAATACTAAACCTTGTAATATATTCACCGCAGTATGCTTAGTAATTGAATAAATTCAATTTTTTGAATCCCTAGTGTCACCATCACCTTACTTTCTTTACGTTCATATATAAATTATGTTTCAAACTTTTCTCTGTGCAATGGCTATGGACAGTTCAATGTATTGCTACAAAGTGAACAGCGACCATTTTTACAGATACAATTTCGAATAATTTTCATACACCAAAAAATTATCTCCTATGTATATAGTTCGGCATTTTTCATCATCAATCTATGTATATTCAGAAAAAACCAGATCTACAATGTTTGTATCAAGTTCGTAGGACTAGTTAAATTTCTTCTTCTGCACACTTGAAAGTGTTAGTAGAAACCTGTGGAAAAACTGAAGAAAGTTCAACAGTTGCCTGACGGGAAGTACCAGCCCTAGATTGATGCTCGGTACCCGTCACGCTGATAAAGCCACGTCTGACTCTTACTCGTTCCAAAGATCGCTTCATGGCCGTCCACACGTCTTTGTTAATAAAGCAGTACACAATGGCTACAAAGATACCCTTTGAACACAAACACAATAAAAACAAGTGACACATGTGATGTTGTAGCGTAAAATTTTATTTTTTGAATGAAAGTTTAAAGTCATACCTGTGTAGATCCAAAGAAAGTGTTCAGAGCTACAAAATATTTATTATATTCGCCCCCAGGATTATAAAGAAGCACCAGGTTGTTTACTCCGAGAACAGGAAACAGCATAGCTGTTGCTTTTGCTGCTGCCCTGGAGATAAGATGCGAAGAAAGTTACGAAACTTTTACTGGAACCGGTGCATGGTAACTTTAATTGAAATTTGATAATACATGAGAAACGTGTTACTTAATTTGTGAAGCATCTGGTTGAGACAGTGAGTTACGAACTTTTCGCAGAAGTATTCTCAAGATGTTCATGAGAAAAAGACCGCTTACCTGCAGACATTGAAAACATGGAAACTAAACAAAAGATTCAACCGTAACATCTTGCATGAAAGCATCTCTATTCTCACCACTACTTCAAAGATGATTGGACATAACAAAATCCACATCTCGTCCATTTTCGAGTATCCGTTCCAGCAACGTTCCTGCTCCTTTAACAGCATTGCAATAACGTATGCGAGAATGAACAACGCTGGAACAACTAGAAGAAGGCAAATATTGTATTAAAAATTCCGGAAATCTTTAAAACTACAACACTTTACGAGTTTTCATATTTACCCCAGCCTATTGTGTAATAAATTACACGATGGTAATGGGCTATTCTATTTAGCAAGCCGACCATTAGCGAAATGTTGAGATACAATCCTTGAATGAACATCCAACTTACAGATGAAAACGTGGCGTATAGAAATCCGACTAAAATTGACTCGCAAAGAAAATCCTATTGCAAAATATTTGGAACAAATTATCTTAAATTGTACTGATTTCCCACAGTTACTAGCATAAACATGTAGAAATACAATAGTTGTAGTAAATTGTTATTTTAAATAATCAAAATATATATTTATTAAAATTTACCACATCTCTGAAGCTGCTGGAGTGACCAAAAATATGTGGCTCTGCAATAACGAACATGAGTACAAAGCGGAGGATTAAAGATATCATCAAGTGAGCTTGTACCGTGACACGGTCAGATTTAGAGAGCCTGCAAATCCGGGAGAAAATATTAAGTGATATTAGACTAACTATTTCACCATGTACAAACGAGGGTTTACAAAAAACCATGTCCATACTGCACTTTACTTTAAAGACTTTTCTCGGTATTATTTTATTTTTTATTTATTTACTGGCATGACTTGTTTCCCATGTTCCTTTCAATGAAATGTGAACATGCTAGAAGCCAAGTCATTTTAAATGCATGCAAGCCAATAAGTAAACAACGTTTCCAAATACCATGAGTCATGGACCATGACCAACTTGATCTTTGATGTTTACGGTATGTGTGTGGAAACTATTATTTGTCAACTCAGTTTTATACGGAGCTACTAATAGACAGGCATTTTCAATGGTTGTAATATACAATGTTTGTGTTTAGAGGCATAGACCCAAAATATTTTTTTAAATCCTTTGTATTTGCGATTTCATGCTTTTTTTCTTCCAAAGAAGTCCTACTGATGTGTTTATTTAAAGCACAGGAAGAGTTTACATGTTTAAACAGTACATCAGGTAACACGGAATGTGATAATAGTTTGTATTTGTCAGAATATAGAAAGTGGGTCTGTACACATCTGTAACTGTTTTGCATATAAAATTGCCCATATAATTTGTATATAAGAGGCTAAGCATATTTGACTAACTTACCTAAAGGAAAACTTTGCTTGTATTCAGTTCAAATATAAAACTTTTGTAGCACAAAAACGAATAAATTGACCAACTATGAAAATCAGATATGAAATATGAACTTGAATTAAACCCTGTAAATTTTTCAAAAGGTGCGGAAAGATAAAGCCATTGAACAAGCACCCAAAATCTTGTTGGACACATTTACTTATATGAAGTTATTGTAAAGTCTATTGATTTATCTTGTTTGCAAGAAATTTATTATAATATTTAATTGTTGTTACAGCAAAATGATACGGATAGTATAGTGTTTTCCGTTTCTGCACCTTCCCGTCATAGTCAAAACATTTTCAGAAGCCTTGTCAATTCTATTTATCCAATTTTTTAAGCAGAACGAACGACACAACTTCCAATTTGCTCATGATTATTTTTGACATGCAGTGAAATTTCATATGAGGTTAATAAAACATACTATGCGTATGATTGTAAAGTACGCCGCAAAACTTTATCTTTGTCAATGAAAATCGTGTATGTCCCTCCCATACATAAAAATATATATAGTTGTGTCTAAATTTACTCCGTGACGGATACCAAGAGTAGTATTAGTATAAAATATTAATCCTTATTCAGATCTTTGAATATTTTAATGACACTCCAGGGTACGCGTTACGTTATACGTTAGGGCACATAAATTTATTTTATTCTCTTTTGTTAAAATTAAGGTTGCTTTATGTACACCATCCAAGAAATTCAACATTACTAATTTCTTTGAATCAAATTCGGTGCCAATGTTAATTTTTCTAATGCTCTCAATATGGTTAAGCGGCATAGCGTTAGTAGGCCCATGTACCTTTAAATACTATAAACAGTATTTCACCGCACAACATGACCTATATTTTAATATTAAAATGATGAAAGCAACATGTTTTCTACCCGTCACACTCTGTGCTAAAAATTTGTTGCAATTCACATGTTCAAATGACAGTATATCTATAATATTTGTTTAGTTTTTCATTTTTAATAACCAATACTTGGGCTTAGAGAATAAAATTTAAGCTGTTCAAATTAATTAAGGTTATATTAAAATATATATGGCCAAAGTCAAAAATGTAGAATTGCTTACCTTGTTTAAAATATTCTTTATACAATTATGGAATGTTAGGTTGTGAAAGCGATAGTTAAATAATGCATTAAATATTTGATATCAGCTTCCTATTAGCGAAATGTACTGCAACTAGGCCGATTTTTCTTTCTTCTGTCTATGGGCAACTTTTAGTGTTAATGTTTAATGAAAGCCAGCTTTCACTGAAACGAAAAGTGTTATGAATAGCAAATTAATTCTGTCAGTTAATATGGTTCAGAAAACAGTGGTTGGTACCTAGTTATTTATAGAAGCTCTTTCCAAGCCAAAGGAAATAGCCTGCTCAGAAAATCATATCTCCTGTCAACTGTTCAACTCTACCGTTGTATCATTTTTCAGTTTGGGCTTTCTACTTTCAGAATTAAGCACATTTCCTGTGTCATTATTTGTCCTTCGTTTGTTGTTTACTGTTCTATCTACAGGAGTCCTCAATTTGAGTCATCCATCTCTGGCAGAGAGACACAAACTTTCTTACTTTCTCCATATTTTGCAGCTAGGTTTATCGAGGGCCAAATAAGTTTCATTAAGAACTAAACATATTAGACAAAATATGCAGTATTTCATGCACAGAAAAATGATCCTTGAAGGTTCACAGGTGATTCCAGTCTCAAAATTTTAACCTTTGTAAAAGCATACATGCTTCAGAAATATGAGAATCTTGCTTATGAAAGTTTTCATGCTACCGTTCAACCTTATGGAATACTTAAGCCTTTGGAAATTTTAATGCATTATTCAAATTAAATGTTACTGTATGTGTGGACTCTATACTTTAAGCCTGGTATTGCAATGGTATTTTCAGTGATCCAGTTGCACCTATGCACTTAAATCAGCACAAATGGTTTTCGTAAGCGAGTAATATGCAGCAAAACGAAAAACCAAATTAAAATGCTAGCAACTATTAAATTCGACAATGACATTATACATTTTAAACTGTTCAAACGAAAATCTAAAACGAAATTTAAAAAATTGTACATAGCGGCTAATTACACGTACCTGTAATAATAGAATATCAAAAGTGATATTCCGAGACAAACAAGGGATAGGATTGATCCTACAAAGAGCATATATTGCACTGCCAAAAACAACGCATCATCCTCTTTCTAAAAAATATTAAAAACAACACAATTTTTTATTCAGTAATACTTATTATAATAGGAAGCTAGGTTTATGGTCATAATACCTATTATTTGTACAAAAGAAGGGTTTGTGGCTTACCTCTCTCTTACGATGTGATTTGAAAGACGATGCACATTCTTTATAGTTCGACTTCTTTCCTTGTTCCCATGTACCATTCTGCAAGCATGTCCGTTTCACTTTTCCTTTAATTTTTAACAGCAAAAACAAAAATTTGCTTAAAAAATAGGAATACAGATCAGGTAAGAGTTGTTGGTGTTGCGAAATTTGAAAATAACAAATATTTACATAAGGACGTTAAAACAACAATAACTTTTCGAACCTTCAAGCGAAAAGGAATAATATGTCTCTGCTTCTGGGATCACTTCGGAACAATTTCGTGTTACCACTGTGCCCGCTGGTGATTGGGGCCAACAATAAAGATCGTCCCACGTTGCGTTACAGAAAACCTCTGTTGAAATTGTATCCTTTTAATACAGCTTACTTTTAATAGCCTTTAATACAAATAGAAGTCAACTTCCTTCAATACTTACCTGAACGTGAGTCAATTGCAGTAAAATTGTGCCACATTTTCAACAAACACTCCGTTTCTGACACTGAATTACTCTCAGCTAACTGAAATCGTTGCCAATCGCTTAACGCTGAGTAGTCCCAGCTTGCGTTAAGAGATGACTGAAATGGTGAGATCATTTTTATGACAAGTTAATGTACGTCCAATAAATGTACACAAAATCACGTTAAAACAGGGGGAAAGTAGTGTATTCAAACAAGTCCACAGACTGGGGTAAATTGAGAAGGGTTTTGGCAAAACGTGAGAGCTTTCATATGATGTTGGCGGTAGAGCAGCTAGTGCAAAACTGGCTTATGTGGAAGATCACTCACGCAATGTTATTGAAACATTATTTCAACTTTGCAACAGGCTAGTATTACAAATGGAATACTATGTGTCTAATCGCGACAGTTGCCTACTACGGCAAATGGATTTTTAAATACTGTGATTGTCAGAGGAAACACAAGGATGGTAAAGATTACAAAATTATACACAAATCACTTAGGCACCCAACAGAAATGTTGGCACCACAATTGTCGTAATGATATTCTATCATTCCAAGTTATTCAGCATCTTCAGGAAAAAAATATTTGGAAACACACAAATTGTTATAATAGCGCATAATTTTGAGCGGACATGGAAATTCTTACAAATGGCTCCGGAGCACGAAGTTTGCCATCCCTGGTCAACCTGAAAAATCCGTGGTGAAACCCTTCCCTGATCGAAAACAGAATCCCTGATGACCCCAAACAAATCCCTGGTGAGACCAAAAAAAAACCTGAAATTTGCTAAAATTTCCGCGAAAATCCCTGATTTTCTATCCAAAAACCCTGATGAGCAAAAAAACACGGCTCCACCTAAAATATCCTGTTGTTTCGGGAGCAATGCTCCCCAAACTGGTGATAGATCCTGATGAGCAAAAAAACGGGTCCCTGGTCAATACCCAATCCCTGGTCACGGAAAAAAACCCTGGGAGCACCGCTTCCGTGCTCCGTAAGAATTTCCATGTCCAAGTTTGAGTGTCGGTTAGTATCAACAAGTCTGATATTTTGGTCCCACAATTTAACATGCTTTTTCTGAAAATGTTTATAAAACACTGGGCATACCAATCTCATTCATTTCGTTTATTGTTCATATCAAAATTTTTAAATCTCAACAATCTCAACTCTTTCGAATCTGAATACCATATGTGAAAAAATTAAGACATGCATTTATTCGACCCCTTAAAATACCTCATGAACCCCCTTAATTCTTCTTAGTTATCAAAAAGGTACAAAAATTACGGAAAAAATTTACGAGTTAGGTGTTTTATGAGGTTAAGTCCGTATTTTTACAGGTTTTTGTCTTTAAATTAAAATTACTAGCATCTAACATGACATACATACATACCTATGCAATGTCTGATAAGCCTAAGTTGAATGATATGCAATCCGAAGTCTAATAGCTAAAATAGGCTTATATCAAGTTTAGTTTTGCTGGTCATCAAAAATCTTTCATTCTTAAGATGATCAGGATATACTTGTTACTTGTCCTTTGGTGAAGTAGCTACTTATGCCTTAAATCACTAAATCTATTTCGTATGATTGCATATTAGGCTTGATAAAAGTCGATAACTTTCATGATACTCATAATTTATTATCAGAAATATAACTTCATTGAACGTGGTACATTCTAAAAACATTTTCAAACGTTTTTTCTGAAACACGATCAGTATTGATCATAAAATCCTAAACAGCACTATCTTGATTCTGATTTTTCAATTAGGGTTGATGATACTTCCGCTTATGTTGCGATTCATGAATATTTTTCCAGTTTATTTTCCAATATAATTCTCTTTCGTGTAAATGGCAAAATTATTTAACTACTGGGAAATATATTTTATGTTGAGCGTTTCAAACTCATTTACAGCATTTGAAATATTAAAATATTGAGTTTCAACTTTCTTTATAGCTTAGATAAATTTCATCTCATTATATTTGCAAATTACGGCATCGCCTGATCAAATTATCCATCTACGTGTATTGACATGAAAACGTTGTCGTTAATTATAAAACCGAAAGCAAAGTTTAATTTCGTATACTTGTAACATTTATAACAGTATGTAGACGCAGACGTGTTTTTTCACCATCGCACACATAAAAAATCACTCAAAATCAGCATATCTGTTTTAGGACGGAAATTTTGAATTCCATAGTTTCTATTGTCCTTTGCTAATGCAGAAGAAAAACATAAGGGGATCAGGTTTGACGAGCCATGCAACTGTCGGAGTTTTCTGTTCTACGCCAACATTCGAGTTTCGAATCTAAAACTTTTGAGAAAGGAACGGAGTTATGACGCATTTATGCATTCCCTAGTGGATATAAATATTACAAGTTTTAATACCATATTGTATACAAGTGCTTTTTGCAGCAGAATCTATTTTCTCACAAAGTTTGGAATGAAACCATAGTGCTAAGGAAATCTTCTTGAAGCCCTTAAAGTTCAACCCATGAGTTCAAATTGGTAAGCATTACGAATAAATTATTCATGTTTTGATATGTAATATAGCCACATGATAAAAGTTATAATTACTAAATTATTTTATTCCGAAGATTCAAAATACCCATATACTGTATTTGGTTCAACAAATATATACAACACATTGACACAATGGAAGATTTTAGTAAAAATTAGTTATCTGTAAACATGATCCTTTCAAGGTTAAAGGTGATAATAACCAAATTGCAAGGGCAACAAAAGGTATCAAGCATGTTTCAAGGTTACAAAGATAGCAAAAGGCTCGATATATTTTACGTATGCTGTAGTCAATCATGCGGTAAAACGCCACTACAAAGACTAATGTCCGTGCTAGAATTTCCTCCGTAATTAGCAATTAATAAAAATGAACGATTCTATACTTGATGCTATCTGAATGCTAAATTTCCAGAAAATAGCCATAACACTTAAAACCTCGGTAAATTTTATTCTGTGAAATTTCGCTTTCAGTTTTTATTCCATGCACACTGAGACGTCCATTACAAACGCGTGTAATGGAGGGAGAGTCCAAAGTTAGTATTTTCAAATTACTTTGGAAACTGCTAGACGGACAGACATAAACTTTGGTATTTAGGAGTCTCAGATACAGTTTTACTAAATTTGGGACATGCAGTTCAATGATGACTTGGCATTATGAAGGTCTCAAAGCCACATGTTCAACTGCACTATTTACTGAATAGTTTGAGGACAAAGGTTATGAATTTGATACTTTTATCCTAGGGTATACAGCTTTGGTTATTTATTTGTCAATTTCGAAGCAAGTACTGTTAAGTGTCACACCATGTACTAAATAACATGATCCAACAAACGAGATTTCAGGCACAGTTTGAGGGTTTCTGTCTGGGTAGGTAAAAACGTAAGGGTTTTAGTAGACCCAAGTACCGTCGGATTCATGTGGGTAAATGGGTAAAAATAAATTTGCTCATATTCAAATGGAACAATAGAAATCGCGTCATAACTGTTTTATATAAATATGAATGTATCAAGTTATTAAACCCAATATTGCCCAACAAAGCACTTGTACCAATTTAAACCCGTAACAATATATGTTTTGTTAAAACCCGCCACCTTTACCATGTCGGCATGTACCCCCTCATTTAAAACCTACCGGATTTCCCATCTCTGCTCTGCTTTTGTCTCTTGAATCTTTTATATAGTTTATTTGATAAATTCCTGCTTTTAGTTTTATGTTGTTTGGGTACGAGATGATGCGAGTCTCTAGTGTACTTTTTTCAAAGAACGTAGTACCTATTCGATACTTTAGTTTCTATACTAAAAATATAACCTTAAAAATACATTTCTCCAAAGCATGTACGTAATCATGGTTAAGACTTCATTTCTTTAAAGTGATATTAAAATCCTGACATTTTATAATATATGACTCGTAGAACCTCTCCAGTAAAACGAAGTAAACAGAAAACTAAAATTACTTGTAAAAGAAGAAATAAACATGTCTAAATCCATGAAGTAAACTCTGAAATATTATACCCATCCATATTACATGAATCGATTTCAAAAGGTGAGCAAACCTGGAGAAAGTATATCTCAAGACTTTTTGAATGACGTTCAGTTTCTCAAACATAATGAATGCCATATCATATTTTCATCTTTAAATAAAACTAGTTTGAGTAAATAGTAATATAGTAAGGACGGAAACGCTTCAGACAACTTCAGTTTTATTCTAAGTATAAGTAATTATTTGGGTCTAAATATATCTTTAAACGTACGTTACAGACATAACTGTACAAAGCAGTCCAAAAAAGTAAGTAGCTGATTCGTTGACAGTATTTACTTGATGTTGAATTCTATTCTGTTATTCGTACCATTCTCAACTATGTAAACAATCCGATTGGAAAAAATTGACTTATCCAGCAATTTTTGTATTAAGGCTTTACGAACAATTCGGTGTAGACATTTGGAAAGAGTCGGGGTCATGTTCATATAATTTTGATGTTGTTCAAAACTAGTCTCTCCAGCCATGGATAAGTTAGGAAATTACATGTAAACCCTGAGTGAGGCTACATTTGGATTAAAGTTAAGCGTTACAAGTATTAAGTATTTAGTGCTATATGTGATATGATATGTGTGGAGTAAAACTAGCAAGTAGCTAAGCTTTTGTTAAAGAAGCATGCTTGCGTTGACTGCTCTAGTATTATTCACGTGCACTGTAAAAGGGTTAAAAAATGACTTGTTTGATACAAATAATTAGTAGAAGCTTTTACTTGTATTTTAATGTGTTTTAAGTAACTGCGTGGCTATAATGCACTGGATGTTAAACAACTGCTATATACAGTCGTTACAGTCGTTCTGTTAAATCATAGAAGTTCACTTGTGCTTCGTTTAGTAATGGACCATTTTCAGGTAAATAAGAATATACACTTTAGTCATAAGAATTTTGCCGATAATCAAGCTAATTAGCTACAGTAAGCTGAACAGACAATAAACATTTCCACTTTCTGTAGCAATCAACGCAATATGACTTCAGTACACGACGTACTAAGAAAACCCTTTCAAGAAGTAGCTACATTAATTATCTTGCAGTATTCACGCAACTCAACTTGTCACAATTGATGAAAAACAGAATTGAGGTTTCTCATAAACTGGATGGAGAAATTATCAGAGGAATTAGCAATGAAGAAGCCATGTTCCGTTTCTAATTGGATGTTATGTTTGTTTAGGGCAAACGTTGTCGGTTTACTTAATCTGACCTTGCATTAGCAGGTTGCTTGTTTGCTTTAAAAAAGCCAGTGATAAAAATACATCTAAATTTCAATAAAAACTTACAGAACTCCTCTAATCAGCTTACTTAACAAATAAAATTGGTTTGAGCAGCATATCAACAAACGATGTAATGATTCTCGTGTTTAGATACGATAACTTACTAGTAAAGTTTTCTACGAATTAGGAAGATGGAAGTGTTTAAAAGTTGCCTGGGCGATTTACTTAGGAATAATGCTGACGTACTACAGTGAACATTTACAAAATGGTATTCATCGTACTGAACAACTCCTTGTGCAATCATTTCCTTATCCCCAATAGTTAATATATGTACGTATATGCAAATACATATTTTATGCTAAAATATGTATTGAAAAATACTAGAAGAAGAAAGTTAGAGAAGAAAATTCATAGAAAATTTAATTATGTGTAGATGGACGACTTTTGGTATAAAGTTAATTCACTTGGGAAAATTTCATATAAGAAGCTCCTGAGTTCGTCAAAAATATGTTTCGAACACAATAAATACTTGTTGTGCTACTACTTTACCTTAATGTTTCGATATCTACTTTGGAAGTTCATTTCCAGCAACCAGCATGATGATTCCATGAGATACCATCAGAGTGGCAATGTATTCTTGTGTAACTGCAACCCTTTAAACGTACGTGACATACTACTTGTAAAACTTTTTCCTATTTTCCTTGCTTTCCAACTTCGCTTGATATCATGTAAAAATGAGAAGTAATGATCTATAATACTAACCAGGTAACCTTTTCAGGTGATAGTCTCGTTGAAGGTTCTAATTGGTCGATTTTGTATATTTCGGCTGTGGGGAATCCGAATATGCAATTAGTTTGGTGTGAAAATATAGTTTACTAATTTTAAAGAGTGATTGAAATGTGTCACTCCGCACGCT
>JAQIXX010002168.1:0-26535 GCA_034700605.1 Willowsia nigromaculata
GGTTTTGTTCGTGTCAATCAGTCTCTCAAAACCATATCTTTCGAATGCAAATTTGAAGTCACTTGAAACTTTGAACACAGGTACATTGAACTATGTGAAGTAAGTCTATTAACTTTCAGGTTCCTTGGTAAAGTACCTTAGGAATTAGAGCTTCTGGAGTATATCCGGCATTAGGCATAGCTTTTGACCTTGAAAATGAAAGTGACGCGAAGAGAAAGTTTAGATGCTTATAAAACTCCAATATGTGCAGAGTTGGCTTCACAGACATGCAGCAAAGCCATCAGACGATGGGACAGTCTTGTGCGACTTCGAATCCCTGTCGGGATAGTAATTTTTTCCCGGTTTTGTCCTTCCTTTTTGGGATGAACTTTTCTTTTATCGAGTTGCATAATTGTTTTCAATCATTTTCATGAAAATTGTGATTAGTTATTTAAACTACATAAAGTTTTAAAATAATTACTCTCTTCTTTTGTATATTTTCATATGAATGGTGTGGTAATCCAAGTCATAATGAAAAATATATTATGCAGCTCAGAAATTCAAATGCATTTAAAACAAAATATTCTTAATTTCATTAGAAATAAAAACAGAGCAAATCAGAATTTATTATGGCGAAGTAACTTTCAAAATATTGGATGTTTTGTTAGTGTAGGTATCCGGATTCCGGACAAGCAAAAAATTGTATGAATCAAACTAAAAAAACAACTTTTCTTTCATCCTTTATGTTACTGCTTGCAAATTTAGATCTTGGCGTAGCAAAATCACTACGCATAAGGACTATTTCTGATTTCTAGAGCAATTTGCGCCACTTCTAAAAAGTTTGCAACATTAAAGCTGCATCCAAAAATTAAAAGCGTTTATGGAGTGGTATGAAAGACCATGGTAGTTTGAATATGTGCTATATATTCTAATGCATTAGACATAAAGTACGGGCGAATGTCGAACGTACGTATTATCAGACAAGTTGAGCAGACTTTGAAAACACGTATATCAAAGTCCACTTGCTCAATCACGCTGATCTACATATCCTCAGATAGCTTAAAATTGTTGCTTTTGAATGACGTGTTGTTCTTAGCAGCCGGCATTTGCTGTGGAAAATACTGGACCTGGATGTCCAGGCCAAACATCTGCACTTGAAACCAAATATTGAAATAAAAGCCTGCCAGGATAGTTTTTCAGTTTTGAAACCTTATTTCGATGAACAAAAATTCATTTCGTGAGAAAATTCTTGATCGGGAAGGCAGCATAGCTCCATTATTGTGAGGATGAGTCAACAAAACAGTTGTCACAATGGCTTCCGGTTGGCCCATGGCCTGCTTTACACAAGGCTCTACGAAAATGCTTGCTTATCTTACACTATTATGCGGTTTTTTTGGGATTGTATGTGAGTTTTGGGGTCGGACATTTTCCTCAAAAGGTGCTACATTGGCCAAACAAGCCTATTTTGATATCATTAGAAAGATAAATGCCGCTGATGTCAAAGAATCTGATCATGAGGAATGTAGTGACTGAGATTTCCAAATGAGATTTATGACAATTCGCTCTGCCGCATTTCGAAGATTCCCAAAGTAAAACAAAACTGCGGTGCATCTGAGTGATTTAGCTCATTAACCATCTCCACGGTTCCCATGTTGTCCCATCTGACTACTTTTTGTTCCTCAAACTAAAAAATTACATGCGTGAGAAAATTACATTACTCCAAACACTTTTCCGGAACAAATCAAAAAAGTAAAACTCCACCTCTTGGACATCAAGGTGGAGTATTCTTCACAACACATGTCGGCTTCAATGAGAAATGCGTCATTAGAAAGCCCTAACTTTAACCTACCAGACGATGTGCAGATCAACTTAATTGAGAGAGTAATTTTTTTAGATATAAGGTATCAAAGTCTGCTCATCTTGTCTGAAAATACCTACGTATTTCCTGAAAAGATGGGAAGATGAGATTTCCGGAAAGTTGCATACATACATGAAATGGTATTGACAATCATCATTAAGTCCTCTTCCATTAAAAATTAACTGATTCAATACGTTAAACGATATACCAATCACCTACACTTGCAAAAAATCCAATATTTTTTGGAATTACTTAGGCTTTATAAGTATTGGTAAATTTAAGTTGATTCTCAAAGAAATTAAAATACTTGGTTATAGTCATTTGTATTTGATATTGGGAGTTGCATTATGTTTTTAATTAATCACGGCTTAAAATACGACCCTGTTCCTATGAAAACATACTGCGGGGAAGAAAAATTCTTTTAAAATTTTAAGTAAATTAATTTACTAAATAACAATCTTCATGAAAATAGTTAAAAAATAATTATGCAACTGAATAAAAGAAAAGTTCTTCCCATGAGGAAGGAGAAATTAGGGCAAAAAATTAACTGTCCAGATGGGGAATCGTACTCGCACACTATCGTCCCACCGTCCGATGGCTTTACTGCATGTCTGTGCAGCCAACCCTACAGAAGCTGGAGTTTTATAAACATTTTATCTTTCTCTTCGCTTTACTTTCATTTTCAAGGTCAACATCCATGCCAAATGCCGGGTACACTCCAAAACCTCTAATTCCTAAGGTACTTAACCAAGGAGCCTGAAAGCTGGTAGACTTACTTCATATAGTCCAAGCTACATTTGTTCAAAATTTCAAGAAATCGTTAATTCACATTCGAAAGATACCATCTTGAGAGACTGAGAGACAGAAAAACTGTTCAAATCAAAGGCTTGAGTCGTTTTTGATTGTCAGCACCCTAGTGAACCAATTACGATGAATCGCTAACCTAATTTAATTAGTATATTGATTACATTTGGTGACTTATGAAGTTTTGGTTTGAAACAAGTAATTGTTAAAATACAAAGCCACAAAATTCCAAATCTGGTGGATGTTACCTACACCAAAAGTTTCTACTATTTGTTGTATTCCACTATTATTCAAATTATGAGTCACAATGGGAAATGTGACTAGATTGCATGTTAACTACTCAATTGTGAATCAGCATTTTTCTAAGATTCGTCACACAAGTTTTTTTATTACGACTTGCCCTTCTAGCTCAAATCACAGAATCCAGAAGTATAGATCAACATGGAAAATATTTTGGGTGAAGGATTATCGCCTTCTTTACAAGTCACACTTTTACACAAGCCTAACCAAGCAACCATTCACATAAGTTGTTTGACATAAAATTAATTGTTATTTAATGTTTTGCGTCCTAATTCAACAGACGTAATAAAAATATCCATAAGTTTTATAGATATCTTTCTTTGTGGTCTTTCGATAATTAATGAACATAAATTTTGCATTTATTCTGTAAGGCGCTACATGAAAACTTTCAATTCAATTTTTTACTTTGATCGCAATTGTCTACTTGGCCTTCTACACAAAATTTGGTAGGTACACATTTGAAGAATGATCATAAAACTAAATCAATGCAAAAACTGCGAAAATATTTTTTCGTTTGAAGAATATTACAGTTTATCTTGGCTAAGTTCTTGTTTACACCTTACTAATCGAAAATCATGACAGTGGAAAAAATTACAAACTTACAATGCACCTAGCTACTCTGCAAATCATGTTAGCTGATGTTATCGTCTGCTTTTGTAATGATCAATGGATTATTTTAACTATCCGTATTTGGGTTGTGATCGAATCCGAAATTACTCCAACCATATCCAAAACATTAGACAATCTGATTGCAATTTTGAATTGCGTTTTTAACAAGGCTTTTTGCTAGAATACTATTCAAAAATTGATTACAGACATTGTTATCCTTCTTCTGCAAATTACAGATCTTCTTATATTTTTTATTGACATTGGGGGAAACCGTTGCTAATTAGATGACACTCATGATTTTAAAATTTATTTCATAATGGATAGTCGATGTCATCAAAGATGGCTTGATATATCTCCAACGCAACGCGGTTGTTTGTAGTTTGATTCAAGCAATATTTTGTTTGTCAGAAATGCGGATATTATTTGGTTTGTTGCTGCTTCTTTACAACCTTTGTTTCATGTAGCCAGCACCTCCACCAACGAAAAATCTAATATTTTGGAAGTTACTTTGCTTTTATAAATTCTGATTAGCTTTATTTATATCTCTAATTAAATTAAGAATATTTTGTTTTAAATGCAATTGAATTTCACACCTGCATTACATATTTTTCATTAAGACTTAGATTACGACACCATTTCCATGAAAATATACAAAAAACAGAAATTCTATAGATGTTTTCTGTAATTTAGATATATAAATCACAATTTTCATAAAAATAGTTGAAATAGTTTTTTTTAATTATGTAACTCAATAAAAGAAAAGTTCTTCCCATGAGTAAGGGGAAATTAGGGCAAAAATAACTATCCAGTTGGGGTATCGAACTCGCGCATTGCCGTCCCATGGTCTGATGGCTATACGGCATGTCTGTGAAGCCAACTGTGTACGAGTGCGAGTTTTATAAGCATCATATCTTTCTCTTTGCTTCACTTTCCTTTTCAAGGTCAACAGCTATGCGTAATGAAGGGTACACTCGACTCCGAAAGCTCTAATTCCTAAGGTACTTAACCAAGGAGCCTGAAAATTTGTAGACTTCCTTTAAATTGTCCAATGTACCTGTGTTCAAAATTTCAAGGGATTTCAAATTCGCATTCAAAAGATATGGTTTTAAGAGACTGACAGACGCAAAAAAAAAACCAGTGAGAAGTGCATATCTCTGTTTGTAACGGTTGTCGTTAACCGTTTGGTCTTAAAATTCAGTCAGAGCTTTAATTAATTGAGATTTATTTTTATGAAGTTAATTTTAATCATAAATTCAATGCGTAATTACCTATACTATAAAAAATACATGCATTTTAGTTTTGGGGCCTCAGAGGTGAGTATTTTTTTTCCAGGTGTACACTAAAGCATGCAATATTAATTGTGAGTTTCATAACGCACAGAAAGTGTTGTTTAATTACACCAAAAAAAGAAATATAGATTTTTTCATTTGACAAATGGGCTTTATTCATTTGTGAGTAACGTATGACAAGATTAACTGCAGAATTTCGGAAAATTAATGACAATGATTCCAATGGGCATCATCATGATTTCAAGCTGCTTGAAAGAGAAGATTGAGGACTCAAAATGCAAAACTTTTAGAGGAGTTACATGAGGAATGTAATTTTTTTCAGACAAAATATTTTAGGAAATTATTTTAAAGTACATTTATGATTTCGATTAATTTATTGATTTAGCATGCAAAACAATTTCCCTAATTTTTTGGCCAACCGGCCAATCCACCATTTCACTCTTTTACTTGTAGTCCTCCTCTCCCTGCTCAACATCAGTCCAGTTATCCTCCTCATCCTCCTCGGCAGCATTCTCCGGGGGACAATACTCATTGTCATCTGGCTCCTCCTTCACAATAGCATTTGGATGCACTCCTCCTTGATAGTCTCCAAGTCCTTAAAAAAACATAATTAAAATAATAATTAGTGATTTGGGAGGATATAATTGATTATTTAAATTAAATGCATGAAAGCTGACCAGATTTGCATGAAATAAATCATACAACTTACCAGCACTGGATGTAGATGGTTTAACATCTTCTGTTGGGAGTGAGGAAGATGACCTTTGAAGCTGGTTCACCGTTAGTTGTAAAACATCCACCTTCGCATTTAATTGGCCAATTGCAGACATTATCTCAGCCATGCCCCGCATAATTTTTTCTTCCGCACTGCCAGAAATCCCTTCCTGTCTTGTCTCGGAGATGCGCCTGGCAGTTATCCCCGAAGACGAGCGCCGTGAAGCTCGAAGACCAAAGGATGTTCGTCTTGGAGGGGGCAGAACCAGCTTGGGACGGAATTTATTCGGGTCATACTAAAAAAACCATACAAACATTTTTCCACTGCTTAGCTCATAAAAATTTTACATCGTAAGACTTGTAAACACTTTTATACAACAAGTTGAAAGGAATATTTTAAAAGGAAAGTAGGTAGTTTGCATCAGAGTTTGGAAAATAGTGGTTATTGTGAATAAATTTATCGGTGATTGTTATCTTCAACATCGTCTTTTTTCTAAATTAGCGCTTTAAAGTTCAGTAAAAATTAAAATATACTTTTTAACTACAGATGCATTTACCAAATAAGAACTATCGTTAGTTATTTTCAGTAAAAAATTACAGAGTGTCAAGTAAATATCATTCAGCATTTAATTATTACTACTCTAATTACACGGTTGAACTGTTAATTTGTATTTTAAGAATTCTAAGCCTACAATATCTGTGATATTTTAATTTAGACAGTAGTAATTACCAAACTCTGAATTTTGAAATGTCAAAATGTTTAATAAGTTAGTCAGTCATGTCAAATACCAAACTGTGTGTTTTGTAATGTCAATGTTAATTTAGTTATGTTTAATTTTACGATAATAATTAGTTATAAGCCTTACACCAGCTCGCAGATATGGATTGTTTTTAAACCACTTTTTTAGGTCATCTGGCGTAACTTTCTCCCCGTGTATCCCCACAGTTTCAAAATTTTTCATTTGACAACTGGCAATATATTTAGCACAGTTAGCAAACCAGCCATTAGTGGCGTCATACTCACTTTCTTCTTTAAACTGATAAATCATTCTACGAAACTGACCATTTAGTTTCGGCATCTTAACAAAAATTGCAAGATGTTTACAGGAAGAATTTAATTACTCCTAATTACTCTTTTAAAAGATAATTAAATATTGTTTTGTGGAAAGTTTATGAACGTGTGGATGAATCAATGGAAGAGTGTGCACGATCAAGATAGCTTCTCCAAAGATGTGCTCGTTTTCCCATAAGACAGCAATGCATTTCATCAGCTGAAACAATCATAAAAATACAGTGATTTCTCTGCTGCCGTTATGGAATGTGACATTCCTAAAATACAGTAGTAGGTATCCAGCAGTCTTTCCGTGTATTTTTCTTTCAATTCATTTATTCAGGCTTCTTCCTTCTTCACATTCCATCTAAAATTTATAGAGAGAGCAATATCGGCAAAGACATTTATGTGGTGATTATTGGTCATACCTATCATAAAGCTTGTCAAGTATTTTTTGCACCTTCACTTATCATCACAGAAAGCAAAAAGAGATACAGAATGAAGTTACATAGAGTGAATTGCAAAAAGCAAGTTCTTATCATTTGCTAATTTGCATACTGATGCGGGGATGAATACGGAAAAATGAAAGATAACATTTTTTCCCCTTACCGTTATATACGCATGTGCTTTATGCACACTTCATCAAGTGAGATCCAGGTTTGCAGTGAGAAGTGAAAAGAATGTAGGGATGCATTTTCCACGCATTGTGCTAAATGGAGACGGTAAAAAAGAGAAAATACTCATGCTTGTTTCGTGTCCATACCAATCATTCCAGGTATATCTATATATATATATATATTTATGTATGTGGACTATGTATTGCTACGCATAATTCAGCCTATATTGTTTTAAGATTTAGAGGATATATATAGCAGCCTGGTATTCTTTATATGCCTTGCATTTAATGGGAAAGTTCACATAAGATAGCATATTTTTCTTTCATCCTTGATTACCACAATGTCTCTGAAAAATTCCATTGTGAATGGTTATTTAGGAATGCGATTTGATTTGTAGGATACCATCACAAAGGAATGCCTCCTTTGAAAATGTCCATGTATAAATAATACAATCCCTTATTCATTGTATATATTTCTATTGGATTTTTTGCACCATTGGCACTATCCTTTGTTCATGTTGCTTTTTGTATGCGCATGCTCGTTTTTTACATGATATTATTTATTTAACAGTATTGTCATTTCAGAATATTGAAAGTAACTTTTTGCGACGGAAATTAAAACGATTTACCTACATGATTTATTTAATCAGTCTGAGGAAAAGGTTGGTAGCATAAAATTCCATTAATGTGCTTTCATAATAAAATGTTTCCATTGCAGAGAATTCCTCTGCCAGATTTGTAATTATTTCAATTTTTCACTCGCATAATGAGTCAAATTTGAAAGCATTTAAATAACCTAATAATATATTTAAATTAATGTGATATGAAGAACAAAAATATCGTCATTTTGCTTAGTCTAGAAACATTATCCCTACAAGTTACATTCTCATTCCAAAAAGTGACAAGTCATTAGCTTTAATTGATATTTATCTAAGAAAATCAGAATACGGTGTAAGTAATTGCTCCAAAAATGAATCAACTCAACAACATGAGCCTTCGAAATAAAGTACGTGTGATTGTGTCATTCATTTTATTAGAAAACCTCACAACAGTTTTGAGAGGCGTTAGATATTTAAAGAGCGGAAATTTTCCACAATATTTTGAGGAAGATATTGCCAATAGTCATTTGAAACTTCATTTCCGATAAAGTATTTATTTAAAAAAACAGTTACCTATGTTATCTATGTTAACATAGATAGATATAGAAAGTTAGATTTGTATGTAGATAGACATAGATAGATATATGTAGCTCCGGATAGACATTACTGAAGAAACATTCTCACAATTATTGTTTTATTAAGCCTTCCTCCTGCACAAGTACACACAAGTATTCCTTACGGATACGGATATTGCAACTACTTTCGAAAAGTTTCTTGTGGCAGTCAACTTTTCAGGAGGCCACTGGTCCAATTTTTTTGTACAATTGTAAATCTGGAGGTGTTTCCCAAAAAGATTTTCCACAAAAGAAGAACATTGAACCTCTAATACAATTTGTTGTAGACGTATATATGCGTATGTTCATTTAAAAATGATCTTTCTCTCAGATCTTGTAAACAATTTTGCGTTAAAATAAACAGAGTAATAGTAAGTCAAATAATACGTAATCAAAGATCAACTTATATATTGCTTGTATATATTAATTTTTACTCATTATTTACCATTCAGCTCAGTCTTCTGATTGTGTACATACAAATACAAAAGTTTGGTGCTTTGCTAGAGGAAAAAGCTAGAGTGGATTGAATATTTTGATGAGGAATGAATGTATAAAGCAATAGTGTTGGTATGTTTATACATATCCATTGACAAAATATTGAAAGCTTTAGGAAGTTGAGTCAATCGGTCTGTTGTCCATTTAAGGGTTTAAGTCTGTGAATGGAACTTTAAACGGTTGTAGTCGACAATGGTACACATATTTATAGCAATCTTTCATTGGAACCGTCAGTCATAAAGAACTTTATTTCAAATCAGATACCGAATTAGCATTTTCTGCTTTTGCTGGATTACTTAGTCTTTCTCGAAGGTGAACAAGGTGCAATTAGAGGATTTCATGTAATCTCACTCTCACAAAATCTTTATATCTTATCAGATTGCTCCTCAAAATCCAAACATTGGTTTTGCAAAGCCAACATCTACTTGAAACAACCTTTTACTAATAACCAAGAGTTCAAAAACTATTTTTATTACATCACAAACCTACTCACACCTTCACTTATAACACCGATAGGTTTTATTAAGCTTTCGTAAGCTTAAATTTATAAAATCGCTCTCAAAGAATTATGCTAGTCAAATACCGTAAACTTATGTAACTTACACGATAATATTAGTAGAATATGTAAATACTGATAGCTATAATTTCCAGAAGAATTAATTGTAGAAAGATGCGCATTCTGGAAAAGTATAGGTGATAAACGGTTCATATACAATTAAGTGCTTGTGAGCAAGTTTACTTGTAAATATCTCATTGCTTAGGTAACAATAAACATTTCAAATACTTTTAATTTGCAGTACTATTTTACATTAAAGTAGGAGAGATATAAGGTAAATATTTAGCGTATTAATCCAATGAATAAGCAAAAGCATCGTGTGAATCTTCATTATGCTATTCTCATTAAAAAATATTCATGTATTTAGGTATTAGACTTTTCAGTGAACTGAATCGCTCTGTCAATTAAAACATACTCTAAATATTACCGACAGATTCAAAACCAAAACTATTTGGTCTGGTTGAAAATCAATCAATCAATTTTTTAACTCAGATAAATTTTACCGAATAAATAATTGATTGTCTTGTCGTGATTATAGGAAAATGTTTGAGCTGTAGGAATTGCTATGCTTGAAAAATTGTCATAGATTACTGTAAGATAGTTATATTTACAGATAGTTTACAATTTCCATTAAGATAAAGTTTAAAATAGCTAAACCCAAAAAAAATAAATGGCCATGAGGAAGGAAAAACACACAAAAAAAAAGAATTACGCCGACAGGGATTTGAACGTGTGCACTACCTTCTCAATGTCAAGTGGCTTCACTATGTGCCTGTGCAGCCATATCTAAGTCATGTAGAATTTTACAAGCGTGTTATCCCTATCATCTCTTCAATACCATTTCAAGCGAAAAGCAACCCGTCAACTCAGGTACACTCCAAAAGCTCCAATTTCTAAGGTAAATTTTTGACATAAGAACCAGACTTCCTCCCCAAAGACAAAGCATTTACAAAACTGTAAGAATGCTCGAGATCCATTCTCTTTTTAAAACATTAGTAGACAATAGACACAATAAAGACAATGACGATCAATAGTTGCAATGATAAAGCAAAGCGGTTTGCCACACTTTGAAATATAACCAATATGCAACTTTTAATTACTCTAGACTACCAAATTCATATTTTAGCATCTCAAAAAGTAATTTAAATTTGTCAATTTTGTAAAATATTTATTTAGTAAGCAAGTCAATTTGTTTTGGGTTCAAAACCTATGTTAACAGATGAAACAAAAGACAACACTGGGATTTCAGCGACTGTGTATTCGTGAAAGACTGTTCACTTGCTCGACAACGATAATCCGCCTGCTGTTTTGAAAGGAACAATAGGAAACGGTACAGATTAAAAGTCTTTGAGTGTACAATACCATTTAGCATTATATTTTCCTGTGTTCTAGTCAAAGGATCAGATGTACTCCACCAAAGAGAATTAATATTAATATTAGATTGCAGAGCAGAGTCTCGCGTTTAGAAAAATAAATCAAAATTTGTGTTTATCAATGCGAAACTAGAGTTAACTGTGCATGCCAAAGCGTAGTATGTAATGTAACACCAATGTCATACCAAGACTGTACCAATTGGGTGTCGATCAGCGTCGGAATCGTAATTTTGTCGTAAAGTACTGTCTGTCTCATTGTACCGTTTAGTGGTAGATGTTCGTGGAAAAAAGGCTTTTCGTAATTAATTGTAGGGATATCATAATGTGTATACCAGTTGCATATGAAGGATACAATTTTTAGCTTGCCATCCGCAGAATATGTTAGCTATCGCTATTTTTTGCAACCGTATCTTAATAACCTATGCATTTTTTCGAAGTTTTACAAATATATTTTAAATTTTTTTTAAAAAACAATTACCACTCAAATATTTTTTTCATTTAAATCCCAAAAGGGAAAGACGCTGGACATTTAAGTCTACTAGGAAGAATAAAAGCAAGCAAAAAAATATTTCTCGGCAGAGAATCGAATCTGGCACAGCTTGTTCCAGATCTCATGCTTTAACCACTCCTCTACCACAATACACTCTACAGGTAGCTGAGTTTTACTCGACTTTTATTTCTATCCTCTCTACACTGTTCCTCTCAAGGTCAAAACCAAGCCCTCAAGCCGTGTACATTTCAACGGCTCCAATTTTCTAAGGTGCTTAACCAAGGAACCTGAAATTTTTCAGGCTTCATCCATGTACTTTAAGGTTTATGTGTGGAAAATTTGGAGGAGTTTCGAGTTCGGATTCGAAAGATATTCTCATGACGGATGAACAGACACGAACAAAAGAAATGAGAAGCTTGTTACGCTTCTTAATTAAATATTAGTCAACTTAACGGTGATTATATCGCAAATAATTTTTGTATTGTTGAATATTTGTCATGTAGAAAATTATTAGGGATGAAAATGCCTTTGAATGATACCACATACGCATATGGTGACTACCTCTGTAAATATTGACCTCAATAACGGTTTCTAACGGTTTCTAGCGACAGTTAAATTGTTAATTCCTTTCAGGGCTCTACTTGACTTACTGTACAAAATTTTGTGCAATTTGAATTGATCTATTTTGAGAAATCTTGTTGACAAAGAGACTCATACAAACTGGAAGTAAAAAGGAATTCAGTAGAATGACATGAATTTAGCAGTTAATAAAATCGTTCATAAGTGTATTAATGCAGGTAGTAAAGATAATTATTTGTATTTAAATTTGAGTATGTTTTAATGAACTCTCTTTAAATCATAATTACAATGAGTAGTGAGCTATTCCATAAGCAATGCATGAATTTCAAATTTTGGGGCCTCAGAGATGGGTATTTTTTCTTCGTGCAATTCAGCAAAACAAGCAATGCTACTCGTGAGTATTAAAATGCCCCAACGATTTTCATGAAAGAAGACAATGTCCGATGAAATAAAATGAAGTGACTCAAAGCAATAAAAAAGCATGAACAATATTTAATTATTTGACTACAAGGAAAAATATTTTATTAGAATTCGGGCAGAGAAATATGAAATAATATTTATTGAGCAGAATTTGGTGAACTTGAACAATTGTTGAGATGAAAAATTATATCTGCCTTCATGCAAAAAAACTAACTCACACTTTGACACTGAATCAATTAAGTGATTCCACACAATTTTTAATTTAAATTACAAGTAAATTCATGCATATTTAAATATTTACTTCTGCCATTACCACGCCTGCATCCTACTCCGAATCAAACTGATATCCTACTGGAGGAAGATAAGCTGCTGCGCCATCCTCTTCCTTTATTTCATTCTTAACAGCACCTATTCCAGAAAAAAATATTTAAAAAGAGAAAAAGTTAATCGAAAATAGATGATTTTTAAACAACATTCATAGCTTTCTTGTACTCAATGCGTTTTCAGCGTTTCCATGAAGAGTCAAAATAAAGATAAATGAAATATTTTCAAAGAAAACCCATAATTTGTAGTTAATGTGCATATTATTATGAGCAATTAACTTTGCAGCAATATTTCTACGCAGCATTAGGATATTTAAAAAATATTTGGAAAGAAATAATTAACTTTTTAAATTGAATGCATGATAACTGACCAGATAAAAATTGATTACCTTCACCAGACTTAGAAGGCTTGTGTTCCTCTGCTGGCGGAGTGGCGTTTGCCTTTTCAAGTTGATTGACTTTTGCTTTCAACTCAACAATCTCCATCTTCATTCTGTTCACATCCAGCATAAGTTGCTGTAGGTCAACAGAATTGGTTTCTGCGCCAGCAGACATCCCAGCTTGCTCTGAGATGGAGGATTGTCGGGATCTGGGACCCACTGAAGACCTTCTGGATGAGTTACCCAGAGATGACCTTCGTGAGGAAGGACCTAATGAAGCTCTAGGGTAAACAGGTAGCCCTACTACCCCCTTTTTTGGGCGAAAATGTAAGGGATTAAACTAAAATAAAAGATACAAATATTTTTCTATTCTTTAGCGCTTATAATTTTGACATCGAAAGAATTGTAAACCATATACCGTAAATTTCTAATTAAACACCCTCATCCAAAATTACTCGCCCCGTCAAAGAATGAATTCTATAGACTATCATATGTACAACAGTGCATATCTGCCTATGTATATGGAAGTAACGACTAAATTTGCCCTCTTGCTTAAAATTGTATAATTTTGAATTCACCTATGTACACAAATCTAAGGTAGGATTTTATTTTTCAATGTTTTTATTAAATTACTAAAGGCGTAACAAAAGCAGGAAGTTGATGAATGTCTTTAGACGCCCCCTCCAAATACTAGCCCCTTCCAAATAGACACCGGGGCTTCTCTGGAATAAAAAAATCGCTGAATGCTCTTAGACGCCCCGGCGTCTAATTGGAAATTTACGGTATTAAACAATTTGAACGGAAATTTTTACTATAATTATTAGTCATGTGACTTACTTTCCCTTTTAAATAACGGTTATTCTTGAACCACCGTTTTACATCAGCCTGGGTAACTTCACACCCACCTATCCCATTAATCCGAAAATTTTCATTTTGACACTTCTCTATATACCTGCTGCATTTTTCGTACCAGTGATCATCATCTTGAAACGCGCACTGATCTTTAAACGCTTTTATCATTTTGCGAATCTCGCCATTCAACTTGGTAGGTGTTGCCATTTTACTCAAGATCACTACCAATTTCTAAATTTGCAAACCAATTCTTTGCTCAGACTTTAGATTCCTATTTTATCTTGTTAAAAATCAATGGACCTGCTCACTCTCCCATACGATAGTGACACATTAACTCAGCTGAAGATCATAAAAAATATAATAATTTTTTGGTAGCTAAAAAACATTAGTAGGTATTCGGAAGCCCTTTCACCTGTGTAAATATTTTTAATCTTAATTCATTTCTTCATTTTTGGTCATATCATTCCATTTAAAATGTACACAGAGCGTTACAGGCCTTACAGAGCAATACCGGTAAAAACCTTATGTGATGACTGTTGGTCATATCCATCATAAGGCTTACCACGTTTTTTCAATCTTCACTTATCATCATTGAAAGCGAAAGGAGATATATAGCTTGAGAGTGACTTGGAATGTTCTTATCTCTTGCTAATTTGCATGTTGACGCGGAGATGAATATGAGAAAAATGAAAGAGATTTTTTATTCCACCGGTATTCACGCATGTGCTTTATACAATCCCAGTCAAGAGATCCAGCTTTGCAGAGAAAAGAATATAGGAATGCATTTCCCATGTGTATTGCCAAATGAAAATGGTAAAAAAGAAAGGCATAACTCACAATGCTTTCCCATGTTCACACCATTCATTCAAGCCATATATAGATACACTATACTATATATACGTAAGCAGAACACTGCCTATATTGTTTGAAGACAGTGGATATATATATATAGCAGCATGTTATTCTTTATGGAGTCTCTATTGGTTGAGAATGTTCACAAGTGGTGACAGATTTTTTCTCACGACTCATCTCCACAATATCTCTGCGTTATGAATATTTATTTGAGCATATAAATTGATTCAAATCATACCGTGACAAATGCATGCCTTCTTGAAAAATGTCAATTCATACTGAAAGTCTTTTTCTTTTTGCTTGAATACTTCTATTAGAGCATTCATACCATTGTCACTCTCCTTTGTTCTTGTTTATTTTTGTATGCGCATGCTTGTTTTTTACACTGAATTAATTATTTTGCAACGTAGTCATTTCAAAATGTTTAAAATAACGTTTTTGCAACGGCAATCTAAACGATTTACGTATATATGATTCATTTAATTAGTCTGAGGAAAATTCTAATCAGATAAATTACAAATATTATGTTTTCATAATGAAATGTTCCCATTAGGGGGGATTCTTTTGCTAGGTACATTATTACTCCATAACCAAACAATTATAGTAAAATTTCATGATAGAGAGCAACACATAAACGTCGTAATCTTGCTTAACATTTAAAATTTTCCTTAAAAGGAATATTAATTATTGGCAAGCTATTAGCTTCAATTGATTTTATACAATGTATCAATGGAAACGATGAGTTTGTAGAGGAAAACTGTCGGATAAAATCTCCAGTGATGACTTGGGCTGGAAACTTGTGCATGGTATTTGTATAATTTTATGTATGATAAATAAGAAATATTATGAAATTATGGGAGGTAACTGACTAATTTATTTTCTTGTAGATTTTTGGTTTTCTTTGATTCAAAGTGCCATTGATTCGAAAAGCATATTGATTCAAATAATATATTAAATCAATTATGTCAGAATCAAATCGTAGATGATTCATATCTATTTGATTCATGTGCATATACATGATTCATTCTGTTTGCAAATTTATTTGAGCATTCGTTTGTAAAAGCTCTTATCCTGTTTCTTTGGACATGGACATGTGGTTTCCAATAAAATTTTGAAGAAAATAGATAGTATTAACTACATCATGCATCTTGGATATGTGCGTATAAAGCGGTTTTTGATGACATCAGCTATCCATTAAGAGAAAATTTTTAGAATCTTGATTATCATCTATATTACAACAGTTTCTCCCAATATCATTAAATATCCGAAAATTTGTAGTTCGCAGGAGCAGTGTTACAGTTTTGCGCCTAAAATTTCTTATATATCCATTAGTGGGAATAATAGTAGGGAAGGGTTTAAAAAATATTTTTGATAGTGTCGGAGTAATCTCCCTTAGCAACGTGAGAATATGCAGAATTGGATGGAAGTCTTGATTTTAGTATATTTTGGACAAAATATTAAAGTCCACGACAAACAAAATTTCACTTGATGAGGATTGAGAGTTTGTGGAGACTCTTGAATTGCGCGTTGCAGAATAAATGCAAAATTTGTGTAGTTTGTTTATTCAGTTTATAAAACTTGTGGATCTTTTATTGTGTCTAAAATAATAAGACGCAAAATCTTAAATCACAATTTATATTTTGCAGATAGTTGTAATGTGTCATTTGTGTAATTGTGAATTGTAAAAAAGCCGTTAATTCTTCACCAAAAATATTTTCCAAGTCGATATATACTACTTATCGTCAATGTACATTACGATATATTTACGCCATAATGTTTCTAAGTTGATATAAGCCATGTGGCTTAGTGGACTCTGGAATTTAAGCTAGAAGAGCAAGTCGTAATCATAAAGCTTGTGTCATAAATTTTAGAAAAAGGCTGATTTAAACCTGTGTAGCTAACACATAGTCTAGTCACAACTTACAATTTGAATCATAACGTGAATAATAGTAGAGCATAGCAAATAGGAGCAGACTTTAATGTAGTCACATCCACCATATTTTTAATTCTGTGGCTTTTGATTTTGAAAATTACACAATTCAAACCAAAACTTGATTAGTCCTCACCAAATCTAATCAATATGCTAAATATTTTAGGTTAATGGTATATCTTTTTAAATGCAATGTAAATACTACTGGCAATCCAAACAAACTTCAGCATTTGATTTGAACAATTATGCTTTTAGTATCTGAAGAAGGTTCCTTGCGAATCGAAATTCAAAATTACTTAAAATTGTGAACACCTTGGACTATTGTGAAGTACGTCTAAAAATATTCAGGCTCCGTGGTCAAGTACCTTAATAGCTAGAGCTTTTGCAGCGTACCCTGCTTTAAGCATGTAGCTTCTGACCTTAAAAATGAAAGTGAAGCGAAGACAAAGATAAAATGCTTATAAAACTGCATATGTATGCTGTGTAACCGCCGGACGGTGAGAAGACAGTGTGCGAATTCGAATCCCTATACTTTTTTACTTTTTTTTACTTTACTTTTTTTTTCCTGGTGTTTTCCTTCCTTATGGGAAGGAATTTTCTTTCTTGAGTTGAACATCAATTTTTGAATCCTATTGTTATGCAAATTATGATTTTAATAAATTACATCGATATTCAAAAGAAATTATCTTTTATTCTATGTGTTTCCTCAATAATAGTATCATATTCCCAACTATTATAAAGAAAATGTAATGCAATTCCGGAATTCAAATTACTTTTTAATATTTACACCAAAGTGCTCTTCGTTTCGTTAGAATTTAAATAAAACTGATTGGTGTTTATGGAGACAAATTTTTCGTAAGTGTACGTGACAGCTACCTACGACGGAACAAGTTGCATGTATTTTTCTTGCTTGTGCTGAGCCTATAAAAACATTCAAAGAAATACAATTACTCTTAAACTTCTTTTGAAAGAGTTCTAACCAACGTTCCTATTAAAACGAGAAATCCAATTTTCTTTCTGGTAGCACCAATTAATATAAATCAAAAGTTCATAACACTGAGTGCAAAGAATGAATCCAAAAAGTAAAATAAAATGCTGGAAACAGCAATTACAATGTTTAAGAGATAGATTGTATGGTGAAACCAATTTAAGGAATACCTAGCCATTCTCAAAGAGTAGTAAATATAAGTTTGCATCAAGCACTAAATACAAAAAGCAAGAAAATTAAGATTCTGAACCTCGTATTACGTTTTCAAAAGTTCCAATTCTAAGGATTAGAGAGTAAGAAGTTTTTTATGCATTTTTGGTTGACTTAAAAAATCGGACAAAAGTTTGCTTGATGGTACTTTTGCACGGCAACATTTTTTATTTTGATTGCTTTTATTAAGATCACGTCAGATATATTGGAATGTTTTCTGTTTCGTGAATCAACAAGCTAAGCAACTAATTGTAAATGTAAGTCAAAGTTGCAAGATGGATTAATATTAAGACTATTAGAATATTCATTATTGAGCTTGCACAAAGAAATTTTACCTTTGGTTGTTTCCTAAAATTGGTCATAACCTAAGTAAGCGATTCGGAGGTAGGGTTTGCTACAGAGATTACAGCGACGCTGATGTGCGGTATGAAGAGAATTGTGACTTTTAAAATTTTGCAATTCAAATCGATACTTTCCATCCGACATGGAAAATGTGAGAATTTACAGGTCGATAAAGCCTTCAGGGATGCTTAAAGGTCTTCTGATGAGTTGAAACAGTGAAGGCTTGTGCCTATGCATGCATTTTTAATGGCATAGATAATTACTCATTGACTCATTGCATTCATGCTTGAAAGAGACTTCATACAATATAACTTGCATTTAAATAAAGCTCTGAGAGAAATTGAAGACGTAACAATTAAATGCGATCGTTAGAAACCGAGGTGCGTTTGAATAAAGACGAACTGGATTGATTTGCTCATAACTCAATACCTAAGCATTGTCCAAATCTAAGTTATATATCATTTCATAAAACTTTAGAATCAGCTTTGGACTATCAAATACGTTCTGGTTTTAAATTGTTAATATGAAAATCACAAAACCATCCAAAATATGGTTTTCCAACGTTTCATATGAAATCTTACGATCTCCACTGTGATCACGCAACTGTATTTCTAAACTTGATATTGGTGTAGATTTAGAAATGCATAGTGGCTATTGTGGATAGTCGAAAGGTTGATTTTATTTTAAAACCAGGATACACTGTCATTATAAAAATTTTCTCCATGTTGACTCCCATTTAACATTGTGTTGTTCTAGAGCAACTCAAAACCAGCACATGAGGGAAAGTTTTTGTCTCCCGTTTGTTTTATAGTGTAGTTGAGATAGATAACTTTGGAGTTAGCAAGTATTGATATGTCAAAGTGTTGTTTGAGCGTGAAACATGTTTTTAAAAACTAATATTTTGTCAAAATTTTTATGGAAGGTTTTTGTCTCCCAATGGCCCGAAATTGTATGGCCTCTCTATACACATATACCTTCAAAATCTGATTTATGTTGTATAGTGTTTGTGGCCCATTTTGTGCTCTTCCAAACGAAAGGTTTGGGTTTTTAAACACTTCTGGTCAACGCGCGTGATGGTGTACAAAGTAACGGGAACTTGCTTAAAGGGTAATGTTTGCTAGATGCTTCTGTCTGGTTACCCATTACTCAAATCATATAAGTGGTTTTCACCAATAAAAACCTAAATAGCCCGTACAGTATTGGGTAGAACGTCAACCTTCTGTTTTTGTGTACGTATTTTAAATATATGAACCTGAAAACTTGGATATTCGCTCAAAAACAATAGGCTAGAAAAATACAGTTTTTTTCATAAAACGTAGGCAACGCTCTTAATCTCCATTTAATTTTATACAAAATGATGTGTTTGTGTTTTCAAATATGGATTTGTTATTCACAGCGAACAAATTTGTTTGAGTCCGTCTATATTCAAACACATCTTCATATACTTTTACTACTTCTAACTGGTTTTGTTCGTGCCTGTCAGCCTCCCAAGAACATATCTTTCGAATGTTAATTCAAACAAACTCGAAATTTTGAACAAAAATACTTTGGACTATATGAAGTAAGTCTAAAACTTTTCAGACTCCTTGGTCAACTACCTTAGGAATTAGAGCTTTTGGGGTTTACCAGCATAGCTTTTGACCTTGAAAATGAAAGTAAAGTGAGGAGAAGGATAAGATGCTAATAAAACTCGGCATTCAACAAGGATGGCTGCACAGACATGCAGTGTAACCATCAGACGATGGGACGGCAGTGTGCGACTTCGAATCCCTGTCGGGGTAGTTTTTTTTACCTGGTTTTGTCCTCCCTTATGGGAATTACTTTTCTTTTAATTTTTTGACTAAGTATTTGCTCAACTATTTGAATGAAAATTGTGATTTATTAACTTAAATTACATAAAGAGTTTCTGTTTTTTTGTATATTCTCATGGAAATAATATCGTAATCCAAGCCATGACAAACAAAATATGAATTAGCTCAGAAAATCAAATATAATTTAAACCGAATACTTTTTATTCTGTAGAAATTAAGTTCAAATTTATCAATATTTATAAAGGCAAAATAATTCCCGAAATGTTGGATTTTTTGTGAGTGTAGGTGATGGCTATGGTCTAAGGATATTAGAGTATCAGTAATTTTTTTGTATGAAACATTTTATGGCGATTACCATTTTATGTAGGTATACAACTTCTCTTATCTTTTCCGGAAATACTTAGACATTCTACAGTATTTTTTGTCTAATACATTGGAATATATAGCGCATATTCATTCAAGCATTTTGTTCCACTTCTAAGAATTTAGTGCCCTTCAAAAGCTTTTCTATTGTAACGGAAAATTAGACATTTTTCTTCTCACTTTTTTGAACCTGGAATTCCATAGCAACAGGATATGAATTCTCAAATCACATGTTCTTGGAACGATCCACCAAAATGTATTACTTATATGCAAAATGCAAACGTGTCTTTGCAAATGTCTTTCAGCATTCCATATCAGTTTGTAATGTACTTTAAAAGTCATATCTTCGGGCATTTGAAAGATATTTTATGGTCGAGGTCTCACGATCAAAATTGCGATATTATTCACATTCACAACTCCATATACACTGGATACATATCAAACTATTTTTGATGACATCGACCATCCATTAAGGAATAAATTCTAGAATGATTGTCATCTAATTTGCCGCTGTTTCTCCCACTTTCATTGAATAATATAAAAATATGTAGTTCGCAGGATGTTACAGTTTCCTGCGTAACTATTTCTATTATATCTATGAGTCAATAGTTTTGAAGCGAAAACCCAAGCAAATAACACCATTCCCAGTTTATATGTTTTTTAAAGTTTTTCGTACTGTCGGAGTAATTTTCCATAGCAACGTTACAATAAACAAAATTGGATGGAGGATTTGTCTAGAATTTTAGTGCACTCTGGACAAAATCATCAACGCCAATCTAATCACGACCGAAATACATATAGTTAAAATAATCCAGAGATCGGTATAATACAAAAGTAGAAGATAGCGCTAGCTAACATGTTTTGCATAATACCAAGGTGCATTGCAAGTTTGTAACTTTTTCTTCTCTCATGATTTTCGATTTGTAAGGTGTAAGTCAAGGACTTAGCCATGACGCGCTGTACTATAATGTTGTCCTCATATTTTAAACGAAAAATATTTTTGACCGATCTTCACATGTATAGCAACCGATTTTTGCGTAGAAGGTCGAATAGACAGTTGCCATAAAAGTTAAAACTTGAATTGAAAGTGAAATTTTCAAGTATTGCCTTGCAGAATAAATGCAAACTTCGCTTTCATTATCGAGGGACCACAGACGAAGATATCTACAAAAATTATGACTATTTTTATTACGTCTGTTACGTGGTTAGTTGCGGGGTGGCTTGTGTGAAAGTGAAGACGGCTTTAATTCCTTACCCAAAACAATTTCCATGTTAATCTTTAGTCCTTATCGTCAATGCACATTCTTCTGAATTACGATATCACCTCATAATGTTTTTAAGTTGTAACTTGTGTCAAAAATCATAGGAAAAGGCGGATTTAAACTTATGTAACCAATATAGAATCTAGTCACAACTCACATTGTGACTCATACAATGATGTGTAATGTGACTACGCGATTTTTTGGTCCAGAGACGCCCTGGCGTTTATTTGGAAGAGGCTTCTAAAGACATTCATCAATTTATTACTTTTGTTATGCCCTAAGTTATTTGATAAAAAGCATTAAAAATACTATCCTGCCATATGTTTGTGTACAAAAATGAATTCGAAAATATAAAAATCTAGGCACGAGGGCGAATTTTGCCGTTACTTCCATATACATGGCAGATATGCACTATTCTACCATGAGATAATCTACATAGGCCTTCCTTTGACGATGAATCTATTTGGGAGGGGGCTAGTAACTGGAAGAGAGTGTTTAATTGGAAAATTGCGGTAATAGTGAAGCAAGACAAATAGAAGCAGACTTTTGGTAAAGTTATGTTCCAATAGATTTTAAATTTAGAGGCTTGCAATTGTAAAAATTTCATTTTTCAAACAAAACTTAATAAGCTAAATCCAATCAATACACTAAATATTTTAGGACAGTGATTCAATTTAGTACATAGGAGTGCTGGCAGTCCAAAAACAATTAGGTTTTTACTCTGAACTCTTATATTTTTCTGTCTCTCAGTTACCAAGACGATAACTTTCGAATGCGAATTCCAAGGGGCTTCAAATTATGAGCACAGCTACCTGGGACTTTGAGAAATAAGTTAACGAATTTTCAGGTTCGTTGTACAAGCACCTTAAGAACTACAGTTTTTGGAATGAGCCTGGCTTAACGCATATCTTTTGACCTTGGAAAGGAAAGTGAAGTGAGGAGAAGAATAAAATGTTAGTAAAAGTTGGCATTCTACAGCAGTTAAGCCATCGGACGGTAAGAAGGCAGTGCTTGAATTCGAATCCTAGTTTGGATGGTAACTTTTTGCGTGATTTTGTCCTTCCTCACGAGAAGGACTTTTCTTTTATTAAGTTGAATAATTATTTCTTAAACCATTTTCATAAAAATCGTGATGTAGTAAATTAAACAACATAATTTTTCAAAGAATTTCTGTCTTCTTTTGAACATTTTCATAGGAAAAATGGCGTATTCCAAGCAATAATGAGCAAAAATGAATGTTAATGTTTTATTACATTGCATATATAACCACAACCTATTATTCTACGTACCGTTACAAACTAAAACCAAATTTATCAATATTTATAACGGCGTGGTAATTTTAAAAAGGGTTCATCTCCTTTAAGGAAAGTTCTGGTTTGATAGTGGGAATTCAGATATTTTTCCTCTTCATTAATATAGCTTGTGTATCCCACTAAAATATTCTTTTTCTTACACTAAATCACATGAGATTCCTTAAAAGCCCGATATGAATTTCTTGTTAAATCACTTGTTTTTGGAGGAATCCAGTTAAATCTGTTACTAACAAGCTTCTCGTAAATTTCTTGCCCTTGTTGTTGCAACTTTTTATTTGAATTCCAAATCCGCCAGCGGAAAAGTTTCTGTTGTATCCATGTATTAGACAAGAGAATGGCTATAGAATTTTTGATAGATATTTCGCATTCAAGATCTTTCCAAAATGAGTACACTAGGCTACGATTATTTTCTGCTATTTGTTAATGAAATGTGATGATGTCCATTGGGACGGATATATTCGAAATATCAAGGCATTTTTGATGGCATCGACTATCCAGCAATAAGTATATTTTAGGTAATTTGTTTTCATTTAGTTTGCTTAAGTTAATTCCAATATCATTAAATCTCTGAAGATCTGTATTTTGCGGGGGCGGAGCTACCTGTTTCTGCATTTCTTTGTATCCATTAGTCAGTATCATTGCAGCAAACAGCCATGCTAGCAACATGACTTACATTATCAAGTTTTTCCAGAGCTTGTGGTAGCGTCGGAGCAATTTCCCTTAGTAACATGAGAATATACATAAATGGATCAAAATTTTGTTCGGATTTGTAGTACGTGCCAAACAAAACATTAAACGCCAGCACAACCAAGACATGTAACAACTCAAACCAGTCCAAAGGTCATTAAAAAGTGGTTTTAGAAGATAGCGATACCTAACTTATTCTGCGGAATAGCAAGTCAAAAAGTTGTATCCTTCGTATGCAACTGATATGTAGATTATTACATCTCTACAATTTAATACGGAGAACTTTTCTTTAGGAATATCTGCCATTAAACATGGCCCATTGTAACGTTTTCCTCCTATATCGTTTTCAATTTATAAAGCGTTTTTAGATCCAGCCACTTCATTTAGTAAATTTGCTAATACAAACTTCAAATAAAAATTGTGAAAGGTCTAAAACGAAAAATGTTTTTGCGGGTTTTGTATTCACTGAATTTTACCACTATTTTTTCACTTAAATACCCACCAATCTTCCAGGTAGAAGGTTGAGTATACGATTGTGATAAAAGTTTGAAATGGCTGGGGTCAAATAAGTTCAGTGGCTTATTTTCATATGAGTTGATATAAAATAGTGGATTGGAGTAAATGCTAAATGTGGGGACACACTGGGTCAGGATAATATGAGTCAGGATGAGTTCCGCCGTCCGCAATGAGTTAGAGGAGACACACTGGCGAGCGGAAGAAATCTGTGCGGAGCGTATTTTGTCCGCTGCGGACAACGCATTATGAACGCAGAGACACACCGCCAACGTCATCCTTGCGTTTTTCTCAGCAGCGGATAAAAAACCGTGCGCAACTCATCATTTTCAGAGTTGGATTTTTTCAACTTTTGTTGCGCATCGGCGAGTGCATCTTTGCAGAAATCGAAGTTAAATCAATGCACAGTGTAAAATCCGAATGCGTTGCTTCTATGTTACATCTTTTTCAACGAATTCTATTAATTTCATCCAAAATTCGTGTTCCGATATGTTCTGAGCTATTTCTTAAAGGCTTAAAATGGTCAATACAAGTAGTTAAGATCAAAGAGAAGTTATGTATGGGAAAATGGAGGGAGATGTATGCATAATTGGCTATGGAGATACATGTGTAATGGAGAAACCATTTATTTGCATCTAATGATTTCTACTGTTTCATTATTCACCACCAAGAAGGGTATATTTAAAAACAATATCGATTCGGTATGAGGAGAGATACTTAGGTTAGCAACCAAAAATTCATGGGACGAAAATCCCAATCCAACAAAAACAAGTGTTTTTATGTTTTTAAAATATACCCTTCTTGATTCACTACTAAAAAAGCACTTTCCAAATGACATTTGATGTTTCATAGACTGCACTTCGATAGTGCAATGTTTTAAGTGATAATGGGAAAAGAACTGGCAATACCAATTCTTCCTAGCATTTTCGCTGCGTTTATTTGCACGTTTCAGCTGTGTTATCCGCAGGCGGATAATATATAGCGTGCGTAAGCGTATTTGGTTTGTCTCTAAATACGTCGTCCGCAGCGGACACCGTAATTTTTTTGAAAAACGCAACTCACGACTCATAAAAACGTTCTCGGCGTATCCAATGTGTCCGTACCTTAAGAAGTGAGATAATATTAGGACGTGGAATGACTGAGTTTTTCTGTTATTATGACTTTAACACAGAGTTTCCTATATTAACGGGAATATTTTTATTGGAAAGATGGCTTATCTAAAATTGCGGGCTTCTTTAAATAAATATAACTATCAAATTTTCAACTTTACTATTTAAAAAACAAAATCTTTCCCACAATAACTGGGTTTTCCAATAATGACGGGCTTTTTCTATAATGACGGAGAAGGGATGTTTCAATATTATCGGGAGGAGGTCGCTTCCTGCTGGAGTTGATGTTTTTTATAATAAAGAAGATAGGTTTCTATAGAAATGGAAGAATTTACGAATGAGTTCAGGGGTAGGGATTCAAGCTTTTCAAAAAATACGGGGAATACGAATTTTCAACGATTTTGGTATCGGGTAATTTAAAGATTTGAGGGCGTGATAGTGAGAATCGCTAGATGTGGATAAATATTATTTATCATTATTATTCAACTTATCATCTTCTCATTTACAATACGCATAAAATCTGCACGCATCTGCGTGCATCGGGCCTGCTAGTCTTATATAATCAAGTGAAAATGTAATACTAGACAACCTTACATAGTCGAGAAGTGTAAAGTGGCGCTAACGAGAAGTCTTGTAGGAGAGGGATAGGAGACACAGAAATCCGAAAAGAATAGAAAGATGGTTACAAGTTACAATCTTGCAATAAGGGTTTTTGGAGTGAGAGAAAGTAGACTACCTCCGGCAGAATGTTTTCTTGGCAGAAGGAGCTTTGGCATCATTAACGAAAACGAAGCTAGATCATCATGGTTCATCATCGTCATCATCAGAGTAAGAGGAAATATGCAAGAAAATAGAGAAAATATGCATGCAAATATTCACGAAAAAATGGCAAAATAGGACACAAAATAGGACAAATTTTCGCCAATTTTTAAGCTATTCGTAAGAAAAATCAGCAAAATTGGACAAATTTTTCCAACTTCTGCACAATATGCACATTCTAAGAAATGCTTATTCACATATACCAGGACACACTATCATTTTATACACATAAATTGTATGTATGCATTAATTTGTGCAGACAAAAAAATACTCATAAAGATTTCTGAGAAGTGTGTCCTATTTTTTAGTTAAAATATGATAAAAATGAGCAAATACGCTAAAATAGGACAAAATATACATAAAAATCTCTAAAATATGCATGTCCTAGGACATAGGACAAAAAAGTCCAAAATAGGACAAAATATAAAAAATATG